>VWYI01048580.1:2763-51766 GCA_013399455.1 Anthoscopus minutus
TACTAATGATTTTGACTCACTTCTGATTTCCTTTCAGGGCTTTCTCCTTTTGTTTTCAGGCTTAATCACTGATATTGTAAAAATATTTGCTGTCTTCAGAGAAGTTCCCAAAGGATTTTTGACTAAGACTTAGGTATGTCCTGTTATTCGTACATATATAATTGATCCACCTATACATGTTGTTAATTAACTGCCCTTACAGTACAAATCTACTTATTTTTTTTCCAAATATAAAACACACTTTTTTCCTATCATGCTGTCCCACACTTAAAATAGTGTTTGAAGAATTTACCCAGTCTTTTTTTAGATACGTTCATCCTGGTAAAAGATAAAAGAAATATATTTTTGGTAGCTAAATGTAATAGGCTTTTAATTGTTTTACTTTTACTAGACTTAGTATCTGAATTTGGTGCAAGAATATAATCTTTTTCCTGAGGTACACAGGATCATCACATTACCAGATTGAAAGTACTTATTTCAGCAATTTTCTGTACTCTGACTCTAGAGTGAATATTCTGTTTCTACTTTCAAATGTTAAGAAATAGTTTCTTTTTTCTTTTAAAAGTCTTTATCTTATTTATTTCAAACAGAATACTAACTTAATCACGTGATATTTACTAGGACTTCTCAATAGTGGTGTGCTTCTGCAACTTTTGCAGAAGCTGTAAGTCATCTATTTGCAGAGTAGAGGCTTAATATTAGTCTGGTTATCTTACAATTTTCTGATAATTTATGTGAGAAAACTTTTTCTGAACTGAAATTGTTCAGAAATTGTTACTTTTGACCCATTCTAGTGTAGAAAGCAAGCAAATTTGTTTCAAATTTTTAATATAGTTAATGTTCTGTTCAATTTATATTTTTCATAATCCTTTTCATATGTTGTTTTCTTTTAACTGAGTTGTATTATTGCCATTTACAATATCAACCCATATAAAAGGGAGGAAGAGAGGACAGAAAGGAAAAGTAAGAATAAACAACTTATAGTCTTAATAACTCTTAATTAGCTGCTGCTTTGGATCCTTTAAACATGGTGATAATTAATGTGGAAAGCTCTTGAAGCCCTTGTAAGCTAGCTTGATCATCTGAAGAATGCCAGTACTTATTAGGGAAAGTTCATGATTCATACACAAGGATTAAGCCAAGAGAATCTTGTGACCTAAGCAGCCTGGCTCTCCAGTGGTAAAAGTGGGATTTTCTTATCTTAAAAAAAGTCATAATTGTGACAGACAGCAGGGATGGGAGCAGACAGGACACGATTGGTTTAGGAGAGAGCAACATGCAGGCTGTAGGGAAATGGCTGGTTTGGCATGTGGCTGGTACCATGATAGAAATACAAAGTTAAACTGCAGCACACAGTGTTCCACAGGGATGAATCAGAACATTCCTGAGAAATGGTGGTGAGGAGAATTTTAACATGGAATGTGAGGAGATTTTATGTTCAATGTCTGAGTTATCCTTAAGAAATTTGTAGTCATTTGCCTGATTGCTCTTTCCTGGGTACTAAGCACTTAAAAAACCAAACACATGAATATTTGTCACAGTGTGGTAGGTGGACAACTCTGGATGTAAGATTTGGAGGGATGACTTGAAATCTAATGCTTCTTCTAACAGTAAACATTGACTTGACAGAGTCAGGCTCAATACTTCAATTTCCACAATTGAGTTAATAATTTAACTATTGATCTGTATGTTTAGAACCTTGGGAAAAAAAGGTCTTTGAAATATGAACAATAAGGGATGCACTGTGTAAGTGAGCATTGCAAACCAACTCCCTGAGACAGTCACATAAACACAGTATCCTTTTGCAGAGCTCATTGACATAAACAATCTTGGTTATATTTAGATGCCTTGCCACCTCATTCTTTCCTTTTTTTAGTTCTTCATCTCACTGCATTTGACAAATTGAAGGGGAAAATGAAAGTACAAAAGCTGTAACCGCCATCACTTTTTAACTGGAATCTGTAGTCACAAGCATGAGGAAAGTAACACACATATTGCTTTCATTTCTTTTTAAGAATGGATAAGTATCAGCAGGCAAAAATGTAATCACTGTATGTAACTGATGATCCTCTTGGCTTCTTTAAAAACCATGCTGACAAATTTTTTAGCCTTCCCAATGCTGAGATTTCTGTCAGGCATTTGAGGATTTCAGTGGTAGCTTTTTTTGATACTGCAGAGGTGGGGTCACAGCAAACCCCTTTCCATGCCATCTTGTATCATACAAAGCAGTTATAAAGAATGATGAGGTAAGAGACGTACACAGACAGGCCACTCACTTTCACATTACATCAGGGGGATGGTTGAGTTCTGTGGAGGAAATACATTTAAAGCTTCATGCAAAGAGATGATTTGTAGGAAAAAATTCCCATCATTACACTGCTGTGCTTAGTCACAACATCTCACATTTACTTGTATTCATACCTTCCTTTGCCATTCTGTTGAGTTGTGGTTGAAATAAAAAAGTCATACAATGAAAAATATAATCCACAGCAGTACATATAGCAAATTCCATCAGTACTATAAATTATATCTTTGGTACTAATAGCTAGAGATGTTTTATTTACTTGCATCTGTTCCTATAATCAGTGTATGTGCAAGAAGGTGTCTGCCCCAGACAAAAGTGAGCCCTAGAAGGTTTTAGGTTTTATAGTATTTCAAAAAATCAGTACAGTTTGTATTAGGAAAAGTATTTCATTCATGTTTTATTTTCATTCCAAAGTTATATTAATTGTGAATATCTAAATATACAGAACATACATAATCCTGACACTTGTATGGACATGAATTACTTCACTTTTCAACACAGCTTTAAATAACAGAATAGAATATTTTTACCATAAGAAAAGAATAAGCAAAATTAGGGCTATGACAAAATTTAGATATTTAAATTTTCCTATAAGCATTGTAAAACAATAGCAAAATACACTTTTATTTATTTTCTAGTCAATAAAAAGAATAAAAATTCCTCAGTTCTACATGGCATTGTATCCAGGCTGTCCTGTTCCTCTGTGGAATTCCATCACTGAATTATGTTCAGTGAAGATTCCAGGGTTTCAGGTAATAGAGACCCCTATTTCTTGCAAAAGCACGGTTTGCACAGGAAGAATAATACATTTTTGTATCATAAATAAAAACTACTTCTACAATGTTATACAGGTTTAGGATTTAGATTTTGGAGCCAAAGCCACTGCTATACTTATTGTCTGCTTCTTTACGAATATTGCCACTATCCATAACTCAAAATTATAATGGATTTCTTCATAATTGGAAATGGGCTGAACAATTCAATTTTACAAATACCTGGAAAATAGAGATTATTGTAAAAACAATGCTGAATTTTTCTGAGTTTTACCTTGCAGCATTTATTTTGGCAATATTTAAAAATTTGATGAAAGTAACCGAGACTCAATCTTTATCAACATTTTAGGAATGTGTTGTATGTACTCTGTAAAGTCCACCAGTTCCCTTAAATTCCACAAACAGAGTGGGGTTCCCTACAGAGTGCTCTGCAGAAGGCTTGTATCAGAGAACAGCTATTTGCTTAATCTTTTCTACATGTAAGTAACTTGGGCAGTAGTTGATTTGAATAATCTCATTGTAATGTGTCTTAATTAGGAGATACCCGTTTTTCCCTACTATAAGCCATTTTAGATATTGAACCAATCCAGGTTTACAAAGCTCTGACATTAGGCTGAAATGCATTTTTCAAATGGAGCAGATTTCATTACTAAATCAAACCTTCCCACAAACAGAACAGACAGCAGGAACACTAATAACACATCCATAAGTCTTTCATTAAAAGCTGACATAGATATAACAATGATAACTAAAGTCATGTGGTTATTTAAAAGTACTTCTATTTTCTGAGTATAAATATTTTTTGCAGTGAAATTATAGTAAATTCTCTCAGAAAATTGTTGTAAAGCTGAATTTCCTGTAAAAGTGAAAGAGATTTCTGCAGTATTTATATACTCCTACACATGATAAATGGTGTCAGTGCTGTCTTTTTTATTAACATGTCTTTCCTACAGTATTTATGACATTAGAGGATTAATAGTGTTGGCTGCAGTCAAGTGCAGAGAGCACCATGAAGGCTTGTCCTATGTATTTTAACTAAATTATTGCATTTTAGGATAGACTCTTAGGCTAACAACTGAGCTTGCCTTTTCCAGTAAATCCTTAAAAGATTTTCTATTGCAGTTTTTCCATGCTGGTAAAAACTTGATGAATTCTGATGGAATTGTGTATGTATACTTCTTTGTTTTGGTGAGTAAGTGGTTATCACAGTTCATTCAAGCTAGTGAAGATTTTGCCAGAAAACTTCAGTCCGAGAATTAAAGACCTTACAGCAAACTATAACCACGTTGTTTTCTGTCACTGACCACTAGTGATTCATGTAGGTCATTGTTTAAGGGGGCTGCACTGAAAATATGCTTTTTACATTATTCATTCTAGTCAAGCAGTTGCTTATGGATAAACCTTATGCTACAGATAAAAATCCATTCTAAGACAGAGAGTAAGAGTTCCATTAATAATGGATGTGTATGAAGAGGGTAAATATGGAGTGAAAATGTGTATTTGTATAACTGAAACATGGAATCAATTATTTCTTGTGCAAAGTGTGAAATAACACCTACAAGCAATACTTCTGAGTGTGAGTTTTAAGGACAAAATGTAGTTTTCCTAGATGATTTCTGGATTTTGCTACTCATTTGATGGTATTCAGCAGTTCAGAGCAAGTATCTGAGATGTGACTCTGGGATTACATCACAACAGCTCTTTATTTGGTCCAACTACTGAAACAATGCAAAAATAATTTTCCAGTTACTGGGCAACATGCTTTTTTATAAGAAAGTCAAGCAATCTCCTTCTTGCCTGAGGTCACAGCCTGGCCCAGGCAGTGTTTGGTGTGAAGAGATGTACAGATACACAGCTGTGGGACTCTGCCCTCACACACACAATTTCTCATTACAGTGGCAACTCCTGCTGCAGCAAAGGAGCCAGTTTAAATGCAGAATTAAGCATAGGATTTATGGTTAATTTATTGTGTCCTTTCCTCCTAAACCAGTAGGAGCATTCCAGAGGAATGAGTAGGAAGAAATTGCCAGTAGTAATATCTAGAAGGTCATCATCCGTATTTATTCAGTGTGTTAATCCACCTATCAGTTTGTGTTCCAGAAAGAACTTCCTCTAAGATAGGCACCAGCCATTTTTATCAACCAGCATTTACAGTCTCCAGTGTTTAACCACCCTGCATTTAATAGGAGAAGGACCCTTAGTGTTCAGCATAGTTGTACAAATTGGGATTTTAGTTTTATGAATATAGCAAAACTGTTTCGCTTTGGTAAATAATTAGGCATGAAAAGGTTAGCATGGATAATTCCTTCACTTTTGTACTGGTTTCACATACTTCAGGTTTACTAATTCTCCAGATTCTGCAAGAATCACAGCCAAAATCTCTCAAGTTTCATGTTATTGCCTATCACCAGTACTATTTGCTTTGTTGAAATGAAACCAAAATCAGCTTAGACACACTGAATGTGTTAAAGGGAATTTGGTCTGGGTTTCCAGTTGGTTTTAAAGCAAAGCAGCCTATTCAAATCAAGACTCTTTTCATACACTGAGATTTGTTTTTTAATTTAATTCACACTGATCTATGTGACACTTGTAATTTATAAAAGTGATTTTTAGGGTGAAATATAGAAATACAGACTCAGAATAAAATGCTCTGTCAAAAGAACATTTCATTAGAAGCAAAATGGTCTCACAAATCTACTTATTTAAAGGCATGCTAAACTTATGGTTGTGCAGATCACTTTCTGATTTCCAAGCCTTGTAGAGATGTCAGGTAATAGAGACACCTATTTCTGCTGGGTTTTTTATGACTTATACCACAGGGAAAAAATCCCTGTATCCGTTTTTATATCCTGTATATCCTTTTTTACTGTATCCTTTTATACTATAGAAAGTTTTACCAATATGATAATAATGACATAAAAATCTTGCTGACAGTAATTTTACAGAGACAATTAATGTTTTGTCATTTACACTTTATCTTTGATCATGTTACTTCCTGTGAGTTAAATGTCTAGTTGCTTTATTTTTTATGTGATATTAGCCTTGTTTACTTCAATTTAGAATGTGTTTATAGGTGGAAATTATTTCTTCCTTATAAATGCATGATGTTTTCTATATTCGTGCTCAATTTTATTTTGTCATTTAGAGTATCTGTAGGTTGCAGGAATAGATTTGTGCAGTTTATAAAGTGGTGTCATAAATAGAATGTCATGGCTGTCATAAAGGCAGCCACAATAAGACAATATTAGAATACTCCCTTTTTTAGGATTTCTTCTGATCTTGTACATAAGAAAAATGATGTGCTGACTTTTCATTTTTTAATCCTCTACACAATATAGTGAATTTAAGGATAAATAATCCCTCCTTACTTTGGGTGTCTAAAATCTAGGGACCATGATGAACAAGAGCACTGTTCAGCAGCAAAGAGTAATGGTAGTGTCAAAGAGTTACTCATCTTCTCACATGACAAGCATCTAAGGTAGGTAGGACTCAAAGAAGAATTTGCTGAGTTTTGAAAGATTCTACTCTGAGTCTGGATTTTCCTACAAAACCAGACACCATCTTTAAGGGAGTTAAGCTTTTAAGTCACCCTATAAACATTAAAATGTGGGTTTTATAGAAAAGGGATATTTCCTTTACAAACTATAAGTGTGTGTATATATAGCTATGTATAACTAAATAGGTACTGGTTAGGTGTTGCTCCTTAAATGATAATTTGTTGCCATGAGACAGAACCAAGTACAATACATTTACCTGCATTCTGAAATAGTTGCTCATTATTTTAATCACATTTAGACCTTGGCTAACAATCTATATGGCTGAAAATCTAAAAATTAAGTAGAAATAGATATTTTATTTATAGGAGTACAGATAATGTACTTCCATATTATCAAAAATCACTTGATAAAGATTTATTAAATTTTAAAAATTTGTTACTTCACTAAGAACTAAACTAGACATGATCTGTAGGAATTCTTTTTAATACTCTTCTCAGTTTATACACCTCTGTAAAGAACTTACCATTCAGCTCTGTAGTACTTTTTTCCAATAGAGGAGGACAACATTCTTTCAGTTCCATTCATCTTTACATTCCATTTGCTGCTTTACTAGAATGTCCTGGTTTAGGGCACATAGGATTAACAAAGCGTTCCAAATATTATAACAGGAAAGTAATACATTCACAAAAAAGCTCATTAAAGTCCTTATCTTCAAGTTACAAAAGACTGCACTTTTTAATGATTAAAAACCACATACTGAAGCAGCACATACTTAGAAGAATGATTCTGACAGTACTTGGGTTGCATGGATTTGGGAAGATCCTCTATTTTCTCTCCCATTCTTGTGGCTTGGAACTCTTTTACTGCAGTAATAAAGACTGAATTATTACTTAGGAATATAATATGTGTTTAGCAATGCCTAACTAACACATCTCTTACTAAAACAATTTTAATATGGAAATGTACATTTTTAAATGTAGAGGATCAAGTTATGTTTGGAGTTGTACAAGGTGAGGAAGGCTACAAGTACAACTAAATAGCACTTTTGCATCAAAGGTACTATTTATTTCTTGTAATTTATGTATTGCAAAATTTATATCTGTTTCATAATAATCTGTGAAGATTCTTAATTCATAATATATTATTTTTTAAATTCAGAAGGAACTCTATGTAATTCTAATCACGACTGGAATACATGATATAAGAGCAGACCAGGTGCATTATCTGAACAAAGATAAACACCAAATGGGATGAATTCCTGTGTGGTGCTCCTGGTGCACCACATCAGAACTGTCTCCTGTATCAAAAGACCTCAAATTTTAGTGTCCTGTTTTATGAAGGCCATATCCCACTCCTCAATTTACATGTACATGTCACTGTCTGGTCTGTTGTCTAAGTTTTAATATTCTAGACTGGAGAATCAGAAGAAGCCAGAATAAGCAAATAAATATGTGTTTTTTATAAGTAACTGAGTAAAAATTAATTAATTAAATTATTGAACTTTAGTTCATTGAAAATGTCTACCATGACAATAGCAATACTTCTGTGCTATTAGCCTCAGAGTAGTTCAATTTCAAAAATAGTAATCCCTAGCTGACTATACTAATATGGTGGTTAAATATGCAGGAAAACTTGATATGTTCAAGGAAGCCAAGCATCTGCACATAAACAATTTCTGCCTTGTAGCAGAATGATTCAGTGTCTAAGAATACAGAAAAAAAAAAGCCCCTGTTCTTTCTTCTTCAAAACAGACAGGAGCGTGTTTAATTTCACCAAAGATCTGCAAGTGTGACACTTGTCATGAGCATTCAGTTGCTCTTAGAGTAAAATTTTCTATTCTTTTCCATAAACATCCTGCATATGCATCTCTCATAACTGTGCCCTCAGTAAAGTGGGAAGTAAGTCCTGGAAGACTGTCAGTGTATTCAGTCCTGAGCTCCCAGTGGGAAGCCGAGGCAAAGGACACAATTCTTATACAATGGGCAAAGGTACCTACATTCCACAGTGCCAAGCAGCTATCAAATCCAGAAGTACATAGTCCTTACCCTTGCCCTACTTCAGGCATCTGGGAATCATTGAAGTCTTGCAAATAACTGAAAATATTACCTGACTGGTCACTGATCATATCTTGCTAAAGTGTACATTTGATCTTCTTCTAATTTTCTTGTTCCTTTTACCTGATATTGTGAGACAGGATATTAAAATAAGTTCTTACGCCTTTGACAAAGTGTAACAACATTTGCCAGACAAAAAAGTCAGAATTTTCTCCTAAATGTGTTATTATTATTTCTCAGAGCCATAAAAAATGGCATACCACAAATGTCAAAGGTGCCTTAAAGTCTATCTTAGTGGGGAAAAGGGACTATAGAATAGTATGGTTACTTTTGTAAGGGGAAAACAACCAAAAATTTTCTAACATAATTTTTCACTAAAATATACAAAAAAGTAGTTTCAGTGTAGGATATAGGTCTGTTCTTGCAATCTAGGAAGACCTTTTTGCTTATGTTTTTATCATCTGTGATTAATATACCCACTTCCAGATTTTGCCAGTAAACTCTGCTTCTATATCACTGTGTTATCTCTTTGTTTCTCCTTGTTTATATTATACTGCATTGCCTTACAAAAAGGAAACAAAAAGTGACATTTGGGATGTATGGCAGGATTTTTAATATTTGTTTTGGCAGATCTTAGTTCAAATACAGATTTAGTGATATCAAATATCAAGAGTCAAATGCTATCAATTTGTTGTAAGGCATGTAGGCCTACATCAGAAAAATAATCAGGCAAGAATTTAATTAGGCAAATGCTAAATCAAAGGATACTTAAATACACTGTATTTAGTTTTCAATAACTACAACAGACAAAAACATGGAGACAAGATCTCAACATCTACAGTTAATGTCAAAAGACACTAAGCAGAAGTGACTAAGTCACTAAAGCAAATTCTGCCTGTGGTGCCATGACTTTACAGAATTCCTTTGGAGTGTAGAATTCAGACTGCTGTATCTGTACCACCTGAAAATATAGACCCACAGAGCAGTGCTGTAAGTTTGCAAAGGAGGCAGACACATTGAGGAATTAATTTACTACAAACAGAAACAAAAATTGTCTATAGCAACGAAAGCTCCAGTCACTGAGTATAGAAACTTTTTTTCAGCAGAACTGGTTTTGGCATTGACCAGTTATTTTTCATTTTTCAGCAGCACATCAGAACTTTCTACCATGTTTATCTCTTGCTCAAATGAACTAATAAACTCCTGATACATCTCGTAATACCCTTTATCAACTTGTCACGCATGGCAGTGTTTGTTAACTTGCAACAAGAAAATGTTTATCTTTTTGCTACAGTCAAAGCAAGCAGCAGAACTGAAAGTTGATGTAAGTAGCAGCTGGCAAGTGGCCTGAAGTCTAGAAACTTTGCTTTACTTTTCTATTTTTTTATATTCCCATGCATTTTATCAGCCTGAATTTTTCTGTATTCCTGATGCTAAAGATTGGCAATAATTATTTACAGCCTAAAAGATATTTCAAGATCAGGTACAACACCTTGAATTTATTATTTGTTCTTTCCAACCTTTTGACACCTGACTTTACATAAGGACTGGCAGATGCAGAATCATCATACAGAACAGAAACAAAGTCCGTGTCTCCCAAATATGTTTAAAACTCCATATTTCTGCTGAAATACTGCCATAAGCTGGTGCCTTAGCATAAAATACTAAATTATTTTCAGGTGTTTTGTAGGCAGAATAGAAAAATATATTTTTCTGTTCTCCATTAAAAAATGAAAATATATCATGTCGTGCTTCATTAGATATATATAAATATATAATGTCGTGCTAATATCGTGCTTCATTAGAAACGTTAATTTTTTTGTGCAATGAGATAAACTTGCTATTACAGGAATTGTAAGAAACTCTGTGGATTTGCTGGTCAAGGGTGTGTATACCGTGCTCACATTAACTCCTAGTGAAATCAGTTAAAACTGTGTTATTAAAGCATGACTCTTTTGTTTGCCAACCAGAGTTGTAGGCAGTTTTTCAGTTCCATTATTGACAGTGAAAAAGTAAATTCTCTTTGGGAGTTGGGTAGGATGAAACTCAAGATGCAGCAGTTCACCATCTCTTGCTGTCTTGTGGGTGACAAGTGAGCAAAAGTCAGTGAAACCATGAAGTGGCAGTAACAAAAGTGCAGTGCGCTGTGCTTGCTGAGCAGTCGCAGCTGCAGCACGAAGGACAGAGGCACAGGCGGCCCCGCAGGAGGGACCGGGGTTCCCCGGGTCCCGCCGGGCACAGCCCCCGCCCCGCCGCCCTCTCGGGGTGTGGTGTGACAGCCCGGCAGAGATGGCCTTTGGGACACTGCCTCCACACTGGGCACGGCCGGGTCCTGCTGTACACGAGAATCCAGAGGCTTGAGCTACCTAATTGGTGTCATTTTTCCACTCACGCAGCCCCCTCCGGGATGTTTGCAAGGAGTGTTATCAGGAAATTGCAGCTGTGGCTCTGACTTTACTTTCTGGCAGGAGGAGTTACCTCTGGTTTTGGGTGGGTTTTTTGACTTCTTGGAACTTAGTGTTTATTAACTGGATAATCTGGAAAGGAGGAGATAGGAAAGGAGCTGGTACAGAAAGATAGGGTGTCTAAGGCCAGAGCTGACTGCTCCAGATCAAAACACATTCTGGAATCAGGTGGCAGCTGTATTGCTCCCTCTGACGGGTGAAGTGCTGGCCCGTGCACCGCTGGCCTCGCCTGGGTCCCGCTCAGGGCACTTGGCACCCCCCTGTCACTGGCCAGAGAGCAAATCAGGGCCTAGACTTTGAATCCAGAACCTCCTGCTGAAACATTCACCTCCTGATGCTCAGACTGGGACCAGAACTCTAGAGTTTCATTTCAGATATGTTCTAGATATGTCCTTTTTTGTTTTAGACACACTCAGAGTCTTAAAAGAATAAAATTGTGACATTCTGGTACAAGTTAGAATAAATCAGTAAGATAAGATGATTTTATATGTATTATCAAACTAGTAAATCTAGAGTATTTGAGTATGAGCCAAGATTATATCACAAAGACTATGCTTGATTCAGACTACAGTCTGGAGATCTTGTGAGCACACTCAGTTCTCCATAGTGCCAACTGCAGTCATGGGATAATTTTGTTATGGATTAGTTCAGCACTCCAAAAATGACTAGCACAGATTCCCTGGCTTCATATAGGAATATCTTATTGCTTCCTCTGAATCAAAATTAACCTGCTGCAATATAGTTTGGTACTTAGATTGTTCTCACAGCTGAGATCTCCAAAAGCCTCAGATGGCAGTCATAGCAAGGCTGTAGATTTTGTTTATAAAGGAATATACAAAATACAATCTGTTGTTGGAAAAGTACAGAAAATTTTGAAGTGGCTTTTCCTTAAAAAAAAATCAACCCAAGTCCCACTAACCAACAAAAAAAGTAATTTTGGTTAAGAATTCCAGTGTCTCAGTCAATTATTTATTGGGTAATCTCACCTGATAAGTCTAAATACTGAATAAATTAATCATCTCCAAACATTTCAGCTTCTATTTTAATTGTTTAAATAAAAAGTAGGTCATATCTTGATGAAAGTCTTCTTTTAATGATTTTTATTCACTTTCATTGATTCCTTATGTCGCTACAGTGTATGTATAGTTTTGTTCCAGCTATAGCTGAAATTTTGTTAGCCATAGACTTAATAACTGACATTTGCACTTGTTGATAGTGCAATGAGAAAGATCTGCTTTAGTCAGAATCTTGGCACTAATGATTAAATATGGGAATAAAATTGTTTGTATACATTCAAAACTTAAGGAAAAATAAAACCATTTACACATCTTTAATCAGTCATAAATGGCAACAAACTAACAAAATTTGAAATAGTTTAATATAATTGAGAAATGTAGTGACCATTTATTAATGGAGTTCATTTCTGTATGCACTTCTGCCTTCATAACTAAGCATTCAATTAAAAGCTCCATTGCAGGCTGTGATGAATCCATCTCCTTTACTGCTGGCCACGTTCTGCTGCTTTATTCTATAGACTTATTTACAGCATCTGAGTAGTGGTTTCTCTCTTGCAGTTGCTACTCCCTTTGCTATAGCTCTTCCCTTTCCCACCTATTCCTCTAGCCCACTGTGGAATTAGGTGGCTTTCTCTGAGCTTTCCTGAGCAGCCTCATTGTGCCACAGCCCAGAGCTGCTGCCTGTGCTTGAAGCCTGGCTCTGGAGTCACCTCCCCACAGGTGACAGCACAGGAGCTGCACAGGGACCCCTCAGAATGGGCTGGAGTGGAACTGACACTCTCTTAGTTGAGTAACAAACTGGATCTAATACACTGGAAGTGAAATAATATAGAAAATAAATAAATAAACACTATTAAAATAGATCAGCCAAGTTCTGTGTTCTGGATCATGTTTTAAATAGTGTACATACAGTTGAGGTGGTGTTCAGAACTTGAGATAAAAAATGGGCTTATTCAAGACATAAATGAGTGTCTCTTATTCAGCCTATTTATTAAAACTGCATGTCCTTTCTTCTATTTTTGTTTATTATGAAAATGTTGGCAATCAAGAATTTTATATATAATAAAAAACTAAAACGCTGTTAATGCCCTTCCATTTTGTAAAAGAATCAAAGTATTATCTGTGTGCATTTCTTGGCACATAACAAATACTTAATATCTTTTCCACTGTGGAAATTCTACTTGAAAAATTACCTACTTGCTACCGTTCTAACTTTTAGAGCAATCTGTTTGTTCCTGTTGATATCTCTTGTCCCTCTAATTGAAAGAAATCAAAGTCTCCAAGAAGAGGCTAATAGAAATCTGTGCTTTGCTAATATTTAAGAAAACAAACAGAGAAAAAGATTATCTTTTATAAAATGTTTGATACTGAAACCTACTGACAGCCTATTCCCAATGTGCTGTTTAGCTGCAGTGGACAGTTTTACAGATGAGTTTTGCAGTCCTTCCTCAGAGGCTATATCAGATCCAAAGATTTTTGAGACATACTATTTCATAGCAAAATGAATTAAATACTTAAAATAAACAATTTGAAGCCAAGTATTTGAATTCAGAAGTTTAAGTACACATCTCAAACCATGTGCTTGACTCTCATTTTCCAATGCTTATTCTTCAGTGATAAAAATGTGTAAAACAAAATGACAGTTATATGCCAGGTGATTCCTATTAAATATAAAAGGGACTGGATTATCATGTTTTTTGTTCTGATCCCGTTCCTTGAATTTTCACTCAGGACTGCTTGCTCTAAGCACATCTTTTTCTTGAAAGTAGTGTCATATGATAAATAGATTTTTAAATATTTACAGAGCACACCATTCAGAAGGAATCTTAACTTTTCCTACAACCTATATGTATATAAATAGGTATATATGTGAGAATCAGCTGTTCAATCAACAAGTTATCCATGCAATAAATAATATGAATGATTGCATATGCTAGGAAAAAAACCCTGGATATCCTTGAAAGATTACATGTAAGATAAGATGGCAACATAGGAAAAATAAAAAATTAGATCAGTTTTAATGCTCAAATCTATGACAGTATTCTTGACACAGGATTGTGACTAGCATAGCCTCCAAAAGACTTTAACAAAAAGTTCATAAGTCTTCTGTATAAAGGTGATACAATTTGTAGTTCAGGGAGTGCTCCCTTCACTGGTCCTTAATACTGTAGAACTCCACAGAATCTTTGCTGTTGTGTGCTTTTTTTAAAAAGCATTTTCAATTAGATGCAGAGTCTTTACATAGGAGTATCAATTGGAAATAAAAAGAATGCTGAACATACACCTTGGCATGTTTAGAATAAAAACATGCAAAAAACCTCTATGACTAATATTAATAGTTCAATTAGTTTCATACCTTGTAAGTAACTGTAATTATAAAGGCTGGATAAGCCTCAAGCCAGTCTGTGTTATACCTTCCATTTATGTCAGAAGGTACTAGGGATCATCTTATGATCCGTAGTCCAAATAGGACCACTGAAATATTGATATGAAAATTTCAAATTAAGGTAATGACTGTGTTTTCTATTCTCTGTCTATACATTAATTTGAAATGCCATTGCATCTTGTAGTGTTTTATGCTGAAGGACAGATTCCAGCCTATTTTGACCTATGAATACAAAAATTGTTCAACACTGCTCAGTCTGTCCTTCTAGAAAGGAATTTTTTGTTGTAATATTTCTCTGGGTAGCAGAAGTTCTGAGCTGCAGTCATATCAGCAAGCCTGCTTTGTGACCTGTAGGATGTGACTTGACCTGTAAGATTTTGCTGCATGAAAAATGAGACACATTCCTACACCAGAATGAAGAAGAGCATCTCCCTGGAGATGAAACTTCCAACATAAAAGTGGTCTGGTGAATCCACCCAGTTAGTTTCTTTCCCATGTCACCAAATATTTTGAAGGGTATTTACAGATATTAGCAGACACTGTCAGACAGACCATGCAACACCATCTATAATTTCTGTTAAGCGAGTCAGTGAAGTCAAGAGTACATTTAACACAAAGCAGGACCAGTACTGTGTGTGCCCCACACTCAGCTACTGAAATAAATGTTACCAGCACTGCACATGTCAAACTGATGATGTATTACTCTGCAAGACCAGGACAACAACAAACTATGTTTACATGTCTATGTTCTCCCTTCTCCTTCCAGAACTGGAAGACTTCAGGCTTCAGGGGAACTTGCCACCTAGCAGGAGTAATACTGTGCCTGGGAGAACCCTGGCCCTCTCTTCCTTCATGAGAGGAGCCATAGAGCATGACTGCATTCCCAATGCACTGTGCCTTCCTCAGAAGCCTCAGCAAGAGGTATGGCTACACAAAGATCTTTGGACAGAATACCTGACAACCCACAATGTCTTTTTCAGGTTTAATCATAATTTTATTTTGAAACGACAAAAACACGATTTGAATATTTTGGTACATTTCATTGAAATAAATGTACTGGATAGATCTATGCATTTGATAAATGGCCTGATGTATGTTTCCAAAAGCAGTAAATATTTTAAGTGAGGTTCACTTACAGCATTCAAGTTAGCTTGCAAAATATCTCATATTTTCAGAGACATAAATGCTAAATTCTTATGTAAAAAACAAGTTAGTTGTACCAAAAAAACAAAGCTCTCACTGTTAAGCCAAGACAGATCCCTCTTCATAATCCCATGCACTTATCAGCATGTCCCTTGGATTTATGACTTATGACATTTATTTACCAACAGGTGGTTGCATATCTTGCCATTTATATTTTAAGCAACAGTAAACACAACTAAAAATAATATAAGACAAACCAAACAAAACTCGGTGGAGTTTTTCAAGTGTTTTTAGAGAAAAGGTGTATTTATGAGCTAGGTCTTCAAGTAGTTCTCACCAGGCCCAGCAATACAGAAGAATACTGCAAGAGCAATAAGGATTTTTAGGGGCATTATGATAGTGTAATGGAAACACATCTGCCCCCAAAAGTCCCTCATTTTCCCTGCGTTGAAAAGCCATGCAGGAAGTGGTGAATGCTGTGGAACATCAAGAATGAAACTATAAAGAAAAGATTTTTAAGTTAGAACAACTTTCCAATAATACCTCAGGATTTCATCATTTTCTGTTAGTCTGCTGGATAGGAAAATCACAGTTTTTCAAAGACCCTCTAATTCATTAGCTCTGGATGTATAAAATGGTTCTGTCCATGCAATAAAGTGAATTTTGAGACAGACACCTTAAAAATACTATTTTTTGGGAAGAAAAAAATATTTTGCATGAAGCTCAGACAATTCAGGACTATTTTTCTTCTTTCACCTCTCCAAAAGAAAAACAAAACAAAACAAAACCCCAGGATTACCATCATTAACTGTTGACTTGCATTTCTCATTTTAAAGAATACTTCAGTGACAGCATGAACATTAGTTTATAGAAGAAAATTATACATAATAGAATTATAGAACATCTTTCATTTTTAAGAATTTTAAAATATTTTCCAGTGAACTGTCTGGGCAGTTTTCCATACATACAGAAGGACCAGTCAGAATAAAAATACAAAGCGGAATTCCAATTTAGTAGACAGAATTATCCATATTTATAAATATCCTTAGTAAAACAGGTAGCACATTTGAACTTTGTTATACCCATTTAATTGGCATGTCCAATGAAAAGTAACTATTTTAAAATAATCCACACTGAATAGCACCTAACAGGCATATTCTTCACAGATTCTTGTAGCACAAAGCATAAAATATAACAGTACTGTTGAAAAAAAGAGCAGTGTTCAATTCCTTACGTTATTTAATATTTTTCTGTGTAATACATTTGCCCTTTGTTCATGTTAAAATATGAAAAATTAACTAAATTCTTTTCTCAGGTTCCAGAAATTTTAACATGATCTCACTTGCATTTTTTATGGATGTAGATCCAGGGAATTCAGTGGATATAGTTCTGACTTACAGCAGCATCCAGGCACCTACTGACAGAGGTGTGTGTGCTTTGTGTGATTTGAAGTAGACCTTTGATTACAAAAGAAAGCTTTAATACAAACAGCAGCAGCATCAAAGCAAAAATCAAGATTTTGATGACCATAAACCAGAAATTTTTAATAGCAGCAATGTGTAACAACTAGAAATGCCCTTTCAGTATAATTACTGCATTCACTTCTTTTTCCTGATGCATGTGGACCAGTCCTGAAACATCCTGAAATGATTTTTCACGCTTTGTCCTACTACTCTACGTATATGCTTTGTTGTAGATGACAGAACACTTTTTTGGGGGAGGGGGAGGTGTTTTTAATTATTTAATTATCTTTAATTCTTTAATTTTTTAACCTACAAATTACAAGCTTTACTTAAAAATTTAGTGTCTAGATACTATTTTATATTAGTTCATATAGAAAGGCCATGATTGCAGTAAAAGGATTTGGACTGTCTGACTGAAGCTGAGATACTTCAAATAGCAAAAATGCATCAATACTACTTTATACTGTTGAATTAGTAGTCTCCTCCATTAACAGCTAAATTAAAATTAACAGTATTAATTGAAAATATTAAAATTGTTTTATTTAACAGTTTTTCATATATATCAACAATGTAAGTATTCAGCATATTAGGAAATCAGATAGTACTCAAATTTTTAAGACTTTTTTTGAGATCAGCTAAGAGCAGGTATGGTCCAAACAGGAAAAAAAAAAACACCAAAAAACCCTGTGGAGCCAGTCTGTAGAGAATTACAATTTCAATATTAAAAAAAAAGGTAATTAAAGAGCCTTATAATCAACAGGGAGTCAGAGATCAGGGGTAACCTTCTGGAATCAACTGCTAACGTGTAGTCCCATCAGCTGTCTCACAAAGCCAGTTACCTCAGTAATGCCTGGAGCATTATTTCTCTTGGTGCTATCTTTATTTACTCTGTAGGTGTTATAAGAAAGGTCCTGAAAAAAATTCCCAATCTGAATAAGGCCTAACTGTTCACACCTGAATACAGAATTTTTGCCCTCGCCCCCAAACCTTGTAAACAGGAACTATTTTGACAACAGGCAAAACCCCTTAATTCTTTATTTCCTTTTCCCATGTTTATACCTTTTCCAAATTCCCTACATGTTTGCACAGTTTAACTGAGAACAGCATATGGCATTGCAGCAAGGGATTAGTGTAGTTATTAACTGATGTGCACTGTGAACAGGGGAAATGATGCTTTAAATTCATTGATTTCACCAGAAGCTTCATAGTCTCAAGCCACATGGTCTGAACCACTTTTCTACCATGTCTTCCACTACAGGTGCAGCTTCCAGGTGATAGCAGTGTTTTTCCCCTGATCTTTTAAACCCATTTTTAAAAATCCACTTCTTTGTTTTGTTTTTGCTTCATAGCCTTCTAAATACAATTTCCAAGGCAGGTAAAATGATCTTTTGAGTGATTTCTTTAGAAAATATGCCTGAACATACTGGTTTGTGTTTGCATAGACTGTCCCTGTGGTATGAGGTCCAGGTTTTCCACAGTGCTGGTGTGTGACACTGCAACAAGGAGCAAAGAACAAGGCACAGTCTAAAAATCAGACCTCAGGTGTCTGTGTTCTTGCCCTGGAAAAAACTCTGTCCTTTCCTAGGAAAGGACAACTGATTCTGTAGCTTTTAGTAAGGCAAAATTTTTAGTTGTTCCAGGTCATGAGTTTCCAAACTTGGGGTCGTTACCTCTCTCTCTCTTTTTCTGTGCCTGCATCTGAGGGGAGTCACAAAACTTTTCTGTTGCAACACAGGGTCAGGAGGTGTCAAGGGTTGAGGCCTTGCTTCAGAAAATGCAGGCCCCAGACCAATCTCCAAACCATGCCACAGGATTCTGGTGGAGATCCTGATCTTTTCACTGCTTTCAATAAAATTTCAAAAGTAAACAGATTAGGCCATTTGGTAATCCTCTGCTGATTCAGTGTGTTTGTAAGCTGGTTTTTTAAAGGTTTGCTTAAAAATGCAGAAAAGTCTTTCTAAAAATGCCATTTTAAATGTATTCCAAATAGAAAGATAGCTAGTATCAATTTTATAAATTATAAATGCAATAAATAATTGGGGTTGATATTTCTAAATATTATTTTTTCAATAATTAATGACAGTTTTTATCTGAAGAAAAAATAATTTTTATTACAAGCATACCATCGTTTTTTTATCTTCTGTAAATTTCTTTTTTCATATTAAACAGCAAGATAGACTGATCCCAGGTATTTAATTATTAATGTTCTGGCTACACAGTGCACTTCAGGACTCTCAGCTCTGAGGCCAGCACCCCAAGTTGCACGCAAATCTGGTGGGAAAACCAGTGTGAGGGAAAGAGATCAAATTTTTATAACACAGATGTGTAGGAAATCTATCACTGTTTTGTCTAATCATCATTAATTTAAGTAACAAATACAAAATGAACATACATTTAAAGTTTAAAATAAATGAATGATATATATATATAGCAGCAACAAATTGTCTGTTCTACTGCCCACCAGAGACAAACAGGAGCTCTTTCTGTAAGCATACTGATGGTAAAAAAATGTGAATAAAAATATTGTATGAGGAAGGCCTACAGAAGTGTAACTGTGTTCTTTAACACTGCTTATTAATCATTTAAATAGTGTATTAATTCTATAGCTAGGTTATTGGTGCTAGAAGCAATGCAAGTTAATTTTATATATCCTCCGTAGAGAGCCACATAAAATCTATTTTAAAAAATAATCTAAAAGTAGCTGATTAACAAAGTGTGATACATAAAGCACATCTTACTGGATTTTGTACTGGCTGTACAAAATTATGTTTTAATTTAAGAGCTTTAAAGTAACAGTTGGTAAGAAGCAACTGTGGTATTTCAGCAGAGCAGAGCTGATCGTCACTGCTGTTTGGATGTAAGTGTTTCTCTTTTCCCTTAAAGCAAGATTCTCACTCTGATCCATTTTTTCATCTGACTCTCTGCTTTTACATTCTCCGAATACTAGAGAAGAGACCACAGGAATTAAACCAATCCAAATCTGAAAACTAGGAAGATTGGACAGGTCTGGAATGTATTCACAAACTAAGTACTAATATAATCTAGTGTAATTCAAAAATAAAAAAATTCTAAACTTGAATTTTTAACTTAATTGGCTTATGAAAATTTAACATTTCATAAATGCTGCAATTCTGACCTAAGCTCCTCCAAATCAGATTTCGGTCTTAAACAAGCGAGGAATTTGTCGCACTAAGGTTTGGATACATCCTATTTCACTTGTGTTGCAATTACATTGCTAGAAAATGTAAGATGTGAGAATTCTATAGAAAAACCTTGATAATTCATCCTGATACTCATTTGCATAAATGTACAGATCCTGCATATAGTCATATGATAAATCACATGCCAACAACTATGCTTTAACAGTGTGTCACTGTCTCACTTCAGCTGAATTTGCAGGCCTTTTTGAAATACTCAAATTGAATCAGTCTGTGTAGGTCAATACTTAAAATTAACCTGACTGCAGTGACAATGTGACCACAATATGAATGTCTGTGTGTTTATGTGTAGCTTAAGCAGGCGATTAGCTGGCATTAAATGTCAAAACTATAACAGACATGTTTACACCAACTGAGAGGATGCTCCTGCATGTATGTTGTGTGAATATGTGAAACAGTGAATCAAATACATTGTGTGAGTATCATGGGTTCATTCAGTGTTAAATATCTGTGTATATATTTGTATATTTGGACCATGAGAAAGTTCAGTGCTTCTACCAGCGTTTTCAACAATTTCTAGAATCCCATGAGGAAAGTACAGCTATGTAACTTTTAAGTAAATGTAACACTTCAATTCTTTAGGATATTGATACCAAAATGTAAATAATAACATGAACTTAAACAGTTCTACCAAGCTCAGGTTTATACTGCCTTACTCTCAATAACATATTCCACAGCTTTTACCAGTATAAAAATTAGCAGTCTTTAAATTGAGTCATAGGTACAGACCATGCACATGTAGAAACACACAGACACACATAAAGGAGCAGCTTGTTCAAGAGATGCAACTGAATACTTTGTGAGCAAAAAAAAAACGAGGCAGGGATTGACAATACAAATGCTACCCGTGTTTAAAAGATTTTTTCAAGGTTTAAACTGCCTCTCTTTTCTAGTGACCATCTTTTCTCCAAATTCACCTGTGTTTCATGACCACCCTTCAAAAGGTGACTTTTTTTTCAGCTTTCTTTGGCTTTTTAGGAGAAAAACACCACCAACAGTTAGAAAACTTTTATGTTTAACTTTTGGAATTATTGTATTTTCTATCCACTTTTTATTGTTGAAGACAACATTAAAGTTAGAACATGATTATTTATTTAAAGTGTATAATAGTCTGCAGCAGCAGTTTACTACTAAGTTTACTGTCCAATGTAAGAGCCATAATGTGCTGTTTTCTTTTGCAGAACAAAGTGACCACCAAAAGCGGGACTTTGTGGGCCAGTTGGATAAAACATAAGCTCATCTCGCCCCCAAAACCCCGACTCTGGAACCACAGCCTTCCAAGATTCAATTTGTAAGTAATGTATCTTTGTAAGATATGCCCAATCAACTGAGTCATTGCTTCTAGAGTGGGTAATTTTCAGATTATCAAAAGAGAAGGTTATAGCCCCGTTGCAATACACCCTCCTTCACTTTCTGGACAGCAGGAATTGCTAACAGATACTAATTGATTTTATTAATATTTTATATGTAATACTAATATTATAGATCTATTTATCAAGCAGGTCAGTCAGAACCACCTTTTCTATGTGTTTATGACACAGAGTAACAGTTATTAGACCCAGCACTCAAAATATCTATTAAGATTTCTTCTCAAAGTATGTAACAAGTTATTATTTATCTGTTTCACTGTATTTCAGACTAAAGTTGATGCATTATAGATAAATGTCATTATTCTAAATTTGTTAGTTGTACAACAAACTAGAAATTATTTTCATTTTACTTGAAAATAGGTCTCTTCTTACTAACAATGGTAGTCTCAAGTATTCAGCTCTACGTCATCATCTTACTACCCTCAATATTACGTTTCATAAAATCTTTTTTCAAAGATGGGAGGAAAAGTAGAAATTCACAGACAAAAGGAACATATACTCTAAATACTCACTTTATAATTCCAACAGAGCTTCTAAATAAAATCCATGTTTAAAAGCATTGTAGTTTACACTTGGATGGCTGAAGTCGCTTAACACTCTCAGTTACATTAAAATAATTACTGTCCTTGAAAAGCCACTCTTACATTCATTCTGCTTTTGATAATCAAAATGTGGAGCTGAAGAATGCTATCCTAGCTGAACTGCTTTAATGTCACCAAATACATCCTGAAAGGAAAAGTCAGAGAAGTTGATTGAAATTCTGGCTAAGTAGAAATATTTAAATAATTCCTCTTTCTACACACCATAGATTTTAACTGACTTATTTACGACTGAGATGATTTAGGAGATTTTTCTGACCATGCTTTCACACGAGCTGGTCAGACGGTGCGTATCGACACCCCTCCGCACGCGCATTTGTAGTTATTTGTGCCCAGCCAAAGTCGCTGCAGAAGCCACGCGGAGACGGCGGGACGGGACCGCCGGCCGGGCACCGTGGGGAGCGGGCACCGTGGGGAGCGGGCACCGTGGGGAGCGGGCACCTGTAGCTCCCGAGGGTGCCGGCACGGCGGCGATCCGCCCCTTCCCCAGGGGTGCAGCGTGCCCGGCGCCCCGCCCGGCGCGCCCCCTGCGCGGCCTGCGGCAGGTGGGCGCGGGGCCGNCGGCCTCGGCGGGGCCGCGCTGCTCCCCGCGGGCGGGCGGCGCGGCGCGGAGCGGAGCGGGGGCGCGGAGGGAGAGCGCAACTCACCACTTGTCAGTGCCCGCGGCGGTGTCCCCGCGAACCGGGAATGGGAATGGATCAGCGCCTGCAGCGAGCGGGGGTCCCGAGCACTGGGAGCCGCTCGCCGGGCAGGTCCCCGTTCTTGAAAGGAGACAGCCCTCCGGTCCTCGCTCCGAGCCGGCTCCTTCCGTTGGCAAAATCCTGACTCATTACATAAAAAGATCACCCTGCCAGGCGCCCTGAAACATTTCTTCATCACGGTCACGCCACAAGCTAAACAAGAGGCCACATCAAGGGGAGGGGTAGAGGGGGAAGCAGAGGGGGAAAAAAAAATCCAGAAGGTTTTTTTTCTTTCATTAATATCCTCTTCCTTGAAAAAAGGGGGAAAAAAGTGCAGGGAAGGAAAAGAAGGAAAAAAAAGAGCAGCCGCCAGGAAAAAAACTAGAGAAGATTCACTCATTGTTGCCACAAAGACACCTCTCCCCTTCCCACTCCTTCTCCATGCTCATTCCTCCAACAGTGCTACAAAGACGTGCAGTCTGCGCCGGGAGTTGTGAGCCCGAGCCGTGAGCTCCTCAACTCCGCGGGGGCCGTGCCAGGAGACCCAGGGCGCACAGTCCTCTGACAGGAGGTGTGGTGAGTCCAAGACCGTCCGAAAATTATTTTTTTTCCTAGAAACTACCACCAAATATAGTAACAGGGAAGGGGTATTCCTAGAAATTCGGGAGACGTCAGAAAGGGAAGATTTGTGAAATTCAGCTTCATTTCCTGCAGAGGGCTCGCTCCTAGCACAGGGAGAAAAAAAAAAAGGCAATAAAGTGCTTTTCATGCTTCTCTGATCAGATAATGGTTAAAAAAAAAAGAACGGTAAAACACTTAACTCACATTTCTCTGATACAATCTAGTCGTTTCATATGTGAAGAATGCTAACCAGTAACCTTCTTTTCTCATTTTCTACTAATGTTTATTAGATGTCTATCTCCTGTATTTATTTTCTCCACATCCTCATATCAGACCTATGCACGCAGCAAATAAAGGTAATATGCATATGAGTGAAAAATGGGCCAAATGCTAACCCTCCCACATAACACAGAAACACTGAGTGTTTGTGTGTTATTTTAAACAGGCTTTGCCGTTTGCATCTTTCATGCTACACTGATGTGAATAATTCATGTCCTCACTGTAGATGCGTGCAATATTGTTACTCGCATGAATCGGAATCTGTAGGTTGGCTTTTATTTAAGGGCTTCAGCACTGAGTACTGCTGAGCACTGTCAGTTCTCATGGACTTAATGGTGTCTTCGGTTCTTAATTAATTCAGCCCAGCAATTCACAGGATCAGGCCCTGACCGACAAACGCAGACCCACATGCTGCCAGCAGCCACATTATTCCTCGTGTGTCTCCTAAACCTGTGTTTGATTTGTGCTAGTGTCTAACACCCAATCCTTCCTGACTCATATCTTCTTTAAAAATGCTACTTGATATGTTTCATAGGAAGCAGAATTGAATGTTTGCAAAGCAGAGACAAATGAAGATGGTATTATATGCTGTTAGTTATATAAAGATGTCAGTGCATTTGTAATAAAGCATTATTTATCCAGCAATAGCAAAGGTTGCTATAAAAGCCAAAAAGCCAGCTTTTGCGGGTAGATAATAGATTTCAATGTGTGCAACTCTTGCAGGTTAATTAGATTTCCTTAATGAAATTCCCCTCAGCCACATGAAATCCTTGGGTTTGTTCTTTGAATTTCATTATGACTTGCAGAGTCTTCTCTGCCCCCAAATCAAATGCAATAAAAACACCGGAGTTGGCTTCACTTCAATGTTTTATGAATACTCGCATGTAATCAAAACTTGGTTACAGACACCTTGTCTGTCTGCAGTTTTGAAGGGGAATTAGCAGAGTTCACCTGACAAAGCACCTTCTGAGTGTGCCTTGACTCATAAGTGTGTTTTAACTGTTATTGAAGTGCTCAGTAAAGAATTGCATCAAAATACAGACCCAGGTTTCACCGACATGCACCCACAGTGTTTGGTTAGCAATTGCCTGGTTAGAAGTAGATTTATTTTAAGTAATCTCCTGGAATTCAAAACAGCTCTAGTTAATTGCAAAAAGGCCTTTTTAATCTGGCTAGCTTACTTACGGCGCACTGCTCCACTCTGCCTGTCATTCTCATTTTCTGAGTGAAAAGGTGAATGGCAGCTTCAAGCTCAGGATCTTTTAATCATTAAAAGAAATGGATGTGCTGTCCTCTGTTGGTCATACTGGTTGTCACAAGTAAAATTCAATTTAAAAAGCAGCAAGAGGCTGTTTTAGTGACAAAAAAAAAAAAGAATATGAAACTAAATTCAGTTTGCTTCACCTTCTGCATTCACCAATAACACTACACAGTGTAAGGGATTTTTTTTTAAATTATGCAATGATAGAAACTTGGTTATGGTGAGGACTCATTTCGCATGACTCTAGTACAAATTCTGCGCTGGGATTTCCCGGCCCCCGGCTGCTGGTTCACCCTCTGTGCCCGGCGTGTGGATGCCACAGGCGCCCTCGGGAGCCAGGGCTGCGGGAGGCCAAGCGCTGGCGAGAGAGGAAGTGTGGGGTTTAAATTTCCCATCCCCAGACACAGGTCTGGGGACAGAGCCGCGTGTGCCGGTCGCTGCTCAATGCGGTGAGCCGTGGGTGTGGTGCCCCGGCAGCCGGGCAGCCTCTCGGGGCACGGCGATGGCAGCCCGCCTTTGCTGGGGTCCCTGTGAGCCCTGCTCCGAGCCCTGCTGCTCAGCTCAGGAAGAGTAGGTAGCATCTGGAGAGGATTGGGGATTGTAGCAAGGATGATTAGACGTGTAGAAAGCCTAAATGGAGAGATTTTAAAATTTGGGCATTGTGTTGTCAAAGCAAGCTGAAAGCAAAAAGATCAACACTTTCAAAAAAGGTTTAACATCAGGTAAGTTAATCCATTGTGGCAGTAGACCTGTATGATGTATTATTTCTACCTCTTAACTGCTGCTGGAGTTACTATTTCTGGGCTGCACAAGTTTCTCCTAGGCTGTGAGTTTTCTAATTATGAAATTAATTTCAAGTAAATAACCACAAGACATGTCTAAATGTTACTTAGCAACATTGTTATCATGCTAATAGTTTTGTAATGTTTTTCAACAAAATGTAAGTTCTATCTGCAAATTGTGGAAAAACAGGCTCTGTGTTATCTGATTTCTGTGTCATCTAACACACTCACAGGCCTTAAACCATCGTTAAGAGGGTGAGACACAGCCACAGCTCTTGTGCTTACCCGGCTTTGTCCTCTAAATATATTATTTCTAAAAAATAAGAAAGAATTTAAGAATTTACTCATCAGTGGCAAGGTGGCTCATTTCCACCCCCGACAGGCTTATCCTGAGGCTGCAGTAAGCAGAAAGCAGTATTTATCAGATATGTGTTTTGTCCTTAAGTTTGATTTTTACATTTACAACCCTCCTATGAAAGTAGTTTCTGGGACATGGATGTACCTCACTGTCCTTTGTATCCATAAGTAAAAATATCTAAGAATATTTACAAAATCTAGTGTAAATAGTTGAGGACATGTATTTCTGTTCATACAACAAATGTTTATATTCCAACATTGGTGCAGAATATGAGAGGAAGATTTGTGAGGAAGAGAAAAAAATTATGTGGACAGTCACAGTCAGTAAAATTTCAAATGGTAAGTAAATATCAAACACAAATCAATAAAGATTTCCTTCAATTAGTAATTCTGTTCTATTTACACTGTTAGGATGGGTTTAAGTGCTGTCACCCTTAACTGTGTGTGTGGCTTTGGTGCACGGTCTCTCCGTGCCACTGGGTTGGACCTCCTGGCCACTTGTGGCCCTGTCCTAGTGGTTCTGCTGTGTCTGAAGCACCCAGTGCTTGTTTCACTTGGAGAAGGGGAGCACTGCTTGGTGTAACCACAGTACCCGTTCCTTACCCATCTTCAGCATCACAGAGAGGTTTATTTTCTGTTAAAAACTAGAAAATGTAAAGTACAAAGTAATCAGATTGCAAGTAATCCTTCTAAGTGGTTAGTGATACAGATGGAGAAACCTCATGGTTTGCTAATCAGAAGACAGAAACGATAATTACATAGTGAAGGATGGGGGTGAACCAGTGAAAGGGACCTGGGGGATTACAGGATGATCTTGATAGCTGCAGCCTCTGGAGAAGGCCGTCTTCAAGCAAGAGTTTGAAGAAGCTGAAGGATCTCTTCAAACAAGACCCTGCAGGGACTCCAGTTGTTCCACCCAGAAATGACTCCATGTTAAGGTGGGCACCAGCACTTGCCTCAAGGGTGCTGTATAGAAAAGGCTTGTGACATGACTTCCACTCGGCCTCAGCAGTCACCTTGACCTTTCACATTTCAAACTAATTTCTGTTTCTCCAGGCTGAGCTGAGGGTCCCCTGAAAACAGGATTAGGCTCTAAGAAAAAAAAGAAGAAAAGCGTTTCTGCTGCTGCAGATGTGAAGAGCGCTGTCGCGTAGCCACTGAGGCACGCAGCAGGGCAGTAATGACCGAGGTGGAGCCAGAGCTGTCAGTGTCAGGACGCTCACCAGAAGCCTTTGCTGGAGCCGGAGGAGCCGCTGCCGCCGGTGAGATACCCTTGCCTGGGTACGGGCGCTCGGGTGGAGCCGGGGACCCGGCCGGAGGAAGCTGCTCCATGCACGGCGCCGGGCGGCTCGAACACCCCGGGGAGAGTCCCGGCCGGGCCGAGGCTCCGCCTTCTCCTAAAAAGGATAGGGAGAGCTCCCGACAGCGCGGACCCGCCAAGGCACGGACGGGGTTCGAACCCGTGATCTTCGGTTTACGAGACCGACGCCTTACCACTTGGCCACCGCGCCTGCGTTAAGGGTTTCTCCTGACGCCCTTCTATCGCTGGCGCCACTCCCGCGCGCCCGCCCACGGCCCGCCCTCGCGCGCGCCTGCGCCGCCACCTGCCGGGGGCGCGCGGCCCTGAGGCGCTGAGGGGGCGGAACGGGAGGGAGGGGCCGCCACTGCTCCCGATCTCCCTCTGGCTCCCGATTCCCGTTCATCTCCCTCCGTCTCCCGCTCTTGCAGCTGCCGGGAGCCTCCCCTCCGGCTGTGGATTCGTTCTGAGGGCAGCGCCCTCTGTCCACGTCGGCTCCGGTGCTTTGAGGGTGCGGTGCCCGGCGTTGGCACTCGAGGGGCTGCTTCACACCGCCAGAACGGCTTGGAAAGGAGGAAAAAACCGGGATTAAAACTTTTCCTCCTCCGAGGAAGGAGTCCTTTTACTTAAAACGTTGGGATAATTAAATGGTAAATACTCAATTTAACACACTTGCTGCCTGGTAGCTGTTCCCTCAAAAAACTCAAGTGTTGTGAAGCACATGTTAGGAAAATTAATCCAGAGGTTTTTGTCCAAAAAGGAGGCAGAGGAGTCCTTTTACTTTATTCGAAAAAAGTGAGAGGCCATGGGGCATTCCCTTGGGGTTTCTCAACTCTTTGGAGGACACAGCCTCCTTTTTATCCCAATTTCCCAGCCACATTTCCCTCTCTTTCCCCATTGCCTGAGGTACTTGAGAGGTACAGGCTTCCCGGAATGCCGCATACCTGAGATTCCCCTTCTAATGTATAACCCTCCCTTTTAATGTTTAATTCTTATGAAATCTATGGCTTTTCCCCATTATTTATTTCATCTTTCAATACCCAGTTTCATTTATCAGCACACCCACAGTTTGTAAAGGCAAATGTCTTTTCCATTCATCAATCAGTGGGATCCTTCCCATTGTTTCTTCTATCTCTGTGCTAATTCCACTTACCAGCAGAGCCACAGCTTGTTTATAAAGACAAACCCATCATTCCTCTCACACAGAAGAGTATCGGATTTCTAGATACTTTCTAGACTGGATATCTTAGATTTTTGCAAGTGTGACCCAAAACCAAAGCTTTTATATTTCATTTAATGTTCGCTGTAGAGGTCTGTTTAAATTCTCTATGAAACTGTTGCTTGGTATCCAAGTTTTATATTCCTTTTGGTGTGGTTTTGGTTTCCTTGTGGAAGAAGCATGTGAACATATTACAGAGGTACCCTTGTAAAGGTTGAGATCAGAGTTACTGATTTGGTAGTGCTGTAATGCAGATGCATTAAATGGTTGATATAGAACCAAAATAGCTTGGCTTGGAAAAGACCTTCAAGGTCCTCTAGTTGAACGACCCTGCAGAACGACCCTTATGTATCCTTTTGGGTTGTTCTTTGAGCTCTTGTCGTGGAAAGTTATGCTTGATGCCTTAACTGTATGAAAACATTTTAGTTCTTTAAAAGTTTTTCATTTGTTAGTTTGTCTCTGATAACTCTATGCCCGCCTGTGTTGAAACAGAGTGATTTGAATTAGCTTGACCTACAGTGAAAAGTGTTTAATTTAAATTACCTTACTAAATAGTCACCCCTTGTTAAGTGTGTTTGCTGCTACTTTGGAAAAGCTGCCCCAAAAGTGACCTGATTTCCAGTCCCTGTGGGCATAACTGAAGGCCTGCCCAGTCTGAATGCTTGCTGGAATTTATCTGCTGCTCTTGTTCATCACATGCCCTCATGTGGATTATGGAAAGCTGGGAAGTGAGAATAGCACTGTTGTATTCTGCTTTTGTCTTGTTAGTGTAATCACTGCAGCATTTCAAAGTGTGATGGGGGGTAGGAGTGGAAGCTGCCTCCCTCAGCTCTCACACATGTCATGTTTATGAGAGGGGTGACCTCAGAGAGCCACTTGTCTCCCCTGGCTGAAGGAGTTAGTATTACCAAGGTGGCAGCAGGACGGAGTTCAGTTTTAATTAATCGTGTTTCATTGATGATATGCCATTTCTGTCTGCTTGCTTCTTACAAAATATGCTCTTTTATGTGCCATACTTGCCAGTTGTAACTTGTCATCACAGTTCCTGTGCAGCTCACATCTGTGTTTATTAATGGTTTTGGATCCTGGTGAGCTGAGAGGTAATTCTCTGGTGTGAGGGCTGTTTGAATTGTTGGTGGAAGTCATGTGGGTTTTATGTCTTCAAATACACTAAGTTTTAAGAAATGTATTTGCTTGGCATTGGGAATAGTATTTAATGGTAAATCAACTTCCATTGATCAAGTTCTTCCTTAACTGTGTGGGGAGATGGGAGCTTCAATTTGAATTCATAAAGATCTTCTAACTAGATTAAGAGGAAATATATTACTTGGTTTAAAAAAATTTGTCTACTCTCTGAGCCTAACTTCCTTAGTGTGTCTGGAGAAACTGTTTATCTCTAAACAAAGTACTGTTTAATGGTGAGCTGATCTATCCACAGTTTTTATAATTTAAAAAGGTAACTTGATTTTAAAATTGTAATTGCCCTTTCAGTATCTGGATACTTTTGTTTGGAAGTGTCTTTTGTGCTGGCCCTTACCCTTGTTTGAGCAGGGTGTGAAATTCCTTCCTCCATGCTGAATCGTCCCCGTGCATTAAGGGCTGTTCTCTTCTGACACAAGCTGCTTTTAAGCACAACATGGCTTTTCCAAAGGGAAGTCTTAGAGGACTCCATTGCTGAAAACATAGTCAGAGATTATGTTGGATGGAGAAATTATCAGCAGTTTGGTTTCTTTCTTTCTTTCTTTCCTTAGCTTCACACATGGTGGTGTAGCTTTAGGAGAGGCTTTAGTGTCTTTTTTCATGTGCAAAACCAGGCTTTTCAACACATTCCCTGACTCTTCTGAGTTACAGGGGAGCAATCCTATTTATGTAGATTTGGTGCAACTAAGTTTTATAAAGACTTGCTATGGGATGCTGAGGAGCTGGAATGCTCCTCAGCTGCAGTTACTTGTTTGACTTTGTCTTAGCTGTAAGAAAGAATGTTTTTGTTCGCTATTTTAAGTTTTAATCCACAGCACTTGTCTTGGACGGGTTCAAGAATGATGCAGTAGATGGCAGAGTAGCCCTGCAATCCTTTTTCTGCAGAGAAGGCTGGAGATTCAGCTTCAGGTAATTTTTTACATGAAGGGAAGTATTTATCTCAGTTACTTGTTACATTTATGGATAAACATTTGAAGTGAAAAAACCCAACCCTGGCTGTTGGCTCTCAGAAGCTCTAATTTGTTACTTTGATTTTGCATTAGGAATGTCTTGGTAAGGTTGCAGACTATACCTTGGGGTGTGGGGAAATCTGTCACTTCTTTGCCATCAAAGAAACATCTCCTGCTTGAGACAGTACAACTACTCCATGACATGTCCCTCTGGCAACATCTGTGCAATAAACAACAAGCAAATAGGTGGGAGCAAATGGCATTGAATGTGGTACAGAGTAAAGACAAGATGGCCATCTGTAGAACATGTTTGAATAAACGGAGGTTTTCTTGAAAATCAGAGTTTAGCCTGTTGAAGAAGTTCACTCAGCAAAATCTCAAGTTTTATCAAGCCTTGTTTCGTGTTTACTTCAAATAGTAATATGAAACCAGCTTGTCAGGGAGGGTAATGTGTTTGTATTCTTTGTTATTGTAAAACAATCAACCCCCCAGATTGCCAGCTGGCACAAAACCAAATGCTTTATCTCTGTTATACTCCAGCTGTAATTTCTGTAATGCACAAATACATTGGTAAAAAGTGCTGCACTTGTTTTGTACTATTTGTGTTTGGTGTGTGATATCTGAATGCAAGTTTGTGGCACATATAGTCTACAAACTTTTACAATGGTTAAAGTTCACAGACAAATGGTATTTTATTAAAGTGATTATTAGTAATTCTTTAATTATTCAGTTTTACTACTTACTACTTTACAGGGTTCTTAATATTTGGCCACGTTCTGACGTCATCAGTGTAGAACAGACTTTAAAGAGGAAAGGGTGGATGATTAGTACAAGGCTGCCTTCACAAGGGGAAGTATGACACTAAATATTTAAATGAAACAGCTTCATCCTTAAAAGAAGCTTGTGCAAACAGCTCATAGCTCATTTTCCTGAAGAAATGCATTCAGGTGCTCTAGAAGCTGAGCAGAATGCAAATCGAAAATACAAAATCTCACAACCCAACACACAGTGAAAACCTTGGAAGAGTTTGGGAAAGTCGAGTATTAAAGTTTGTATTAAAGAGGTTTGTAGTGAGAGGACAAAGGGGAACAGATTCAAACTGAAAGAGTAGGTTTAGTTGGGTACTAGGAGAAAGTTCTTTACTGTGAGGGTGCTGAGGTACTAGAGTGAGGCACCCAGAGGAGCTGTGGCTGCCCCAGTCCCTGGCAGTGTCCAAGGCCAGACTGGATGGGGCTTGGAGCAAACTGAGATAGTGGAAGGTGTCCTTACCCATGGCAGGGAACAAGATGAGCTTTAAGGCAACCCAGGCTATTCTATGAGTAAATTATTCTATATAAAAAAACTGCAAAAAAAAAAAAAGAAAGTCCAATCCTAAACTCCAAGGGTTCAGAAGTCTCTGTTCTTACAGAATTTGTCTCTGATTTTGAAGACAAACCATAATTCTTTTGGAGTTTGTCTAAGTACAGGTTCATTCTTACTCCTTTTTGTGGGAAAGGTACTTAGGACACAGGCCTATGTTTCAGACTCACAGAAGTCAGAATGGTATTTTCACTTTCAAGTAGTAACCATGGACAAATGAACAGTTTTCCTTTTTTATTTGAGACACTTAGCAAAAATGCTGAAATATCAAACATTTCCTCAGTAGCTACAATATTGCCACTATGTACAAAATATTTGATAAATGTAGTACACATATAAAAATACAGTATGCATTACATATATACAGTACAATGTGCAAAACATATGGCATTCAAACATATGGAATTGATTTCAGGGGTGCAAACAGCAAATACAAAGGCATCATGGTTTCTTCTAGAAAGGCAATACATAAACTGACGCCCTGATTGCCATAATTTGTATTTAGTAAGTTAGTGCTTACATGAAGAGGGCCCCAGAGACAGGTGTTTATCTTCTTCTTTTCACAAAATGAGATGCTAAGACATAATTATGACTGTGAAAATAAGAAGAGAAACACCCACTAGGGTTAGCATTATTTCTACTGCAAGCCGTACTGTGAAGAAAATCCTATCTGGAAAAAAGCCTGTGCTATTACTTACTACAAATTTCTCAAACAACAAAAACAAATCTGTACTGTTAAACATCAAAAACAGCTTTGAAAATATCTACATCCTTAATTTTAAAAAAGTATGGATAACACTTCTGGGGACTTAATTTCCTATATTTTAAAATACAAAGTGCCTCCTTTGGCAATATAAATGGCAATGCTTTGGTTCCTATTTAAATGCTTATATTATTATAATTTATTTTAGGCTGTCTTTTGAATATCTGAGCTGTATATTTTTATAAAAATAGTGTGATTATATAGTTTTTAACCATTCCCTGCTTTTTTTGAGAATTTGCTCTCATAGCTAGAATGGCTTTTTTTGGCTAGATTTCTACAAATACATTTATGCACTTTTAACTTAAAAACACTTTATATTCAGTATTGGACACTACAGAATGATGTAGGTGTCTCTTTTTTGCACTTTATTCCTAGCAAACTGGTATAAAAGGAAGATTTGAGATTATTTCACGTTTCAATGGATGCTCTTTATTGGCCATGTGGATACTATATGCAACTCAATTCCACGGATCTCACATGAAATACTTTTGGGGTATGGTCTAGAAGTCACTGAAAGGTGATTTCATAAACCACAATATGATGAGTTTCAACAGAACATTTACTGGAGATAAGTGGAATATTTTTTTTTCCAGTTTTAATAGAGTTTGCTTTAAGTTTATAATACACTTAAGATGCCATCCAAATAATAATTGTGTACATCAGTGAGCTTTCCTGTGTTTTGATTACATAATGCCCTTCCAGTTCAATGTATCCTGTAATTGCAGTTTCTCTGCCTAGAAAATAGTTCAGCAGCTTGTGCTTGGGTTCTGATTACAGTGCCTACACTTCTGAGGCATCTGAATATTTGAGATTATGTAACAGAAAAGTTTAATATTGACACTTCTGTTTGGACCATCATCTTCTCTGAACATGATTCCTGTTGGTGAATTTAGAAATACCTGGGAAAGAAATGTCAGTATTTAGGTAATGATTATTTCTACGAGCTGTGGCCTCAGCTTTTTAATGTTCTGATTCTGCAGGTCTGCAAGCCCACATTGCTGGATTACACTTTTTATTTCTGTAGAGAACAACTGCCATAAATAAATTTTATTGTCAGAGAGAGTATGACAACGTTTTTTTAAGTATTTCTAATGTTAAACAAAATTTTGCCTGTAAAATTCCTTGCTGTAACTGATGCTGAATGGCACTACAAGTGTGTAACAAATTCCATGTCTCTACTGAACACAGGATGTGACTCCTCTTGAGTAACATGAGCCTTATAAAACTTGTCTGAGCTCTCTCTGTCTAGATGTGTAAACAACCAACTTTTGATTTTCACACTGATTAAAAGGTATTCTTAATTACTTTGAAGGACCCACTAACACCACATTTGATAGGATGCATTCTGGTAGTATATTGCAGCCATTAAATGGCAAATTTAGTGCCAGTGCATTCCTTTGCAACTGTTCTCTCAATGAGAAAGATTCAGTTCTGTGCAGTCAAACTGCACAGTCATGATTAAATTTCTAAGATGTACTGTGCTACAAAAATTTCCATGTAAAACATGCACACAAAAGTCTAAGCAAAACCTATTTCTGCCATAAACAGGCATATACAACTATGGCAAACATTTCAGAACAAAGTCTAAAGCAAACCATTTTATATAAGGTTTAATGCACAATTCTGAAATGTACAGAAAAGTAATCACACATTCCCTACACTAAAATATTTGTACTTCAGAAACTAAAATGATCCCTTAATTTATTCTTTTTTCAAACAGACGTTCAGAGCAGAAAGCTATACTGTACTGATAACAAGACATCTCAACTGTTTGGGTTTATTTCTGCACAAAGATTCCTATGGATTAATTAACATTCTACACTGCCAATAAGGGTAATTTTGTAGCAAGATGACTTTGCCAGTTTCAAGCTCTATTTACATGCACATAAAAAATGACAGTACAGTTGCTCTAGGTTAATTTGTCCTCTAAAAATTAATTTACTTGCCTCTCATTTAGTCAGGAGGCAGGGTCAAAAAGGGAGAGCTCTAACCACACATATATTGTATGATGTCTGGTGCATCACACATAATAAACTGACAGTACTGCAGAACACTAAATTTCATTCAGAGTTGTTCCTATCAGACCAAGAGTTCTCAAATTTTAGTCTCATAACAGCCGAGGGCACTTCGTATCTCAGAGTATTAGCTCCCAAGATAGGATGATGAACAGGAATGCAAAAAGTTGAATGTTAAGTGTTCACTGTTACTGAAAAGTCCTATACCATCAAAGCTTAAGGCAGACAGTCCACATGTAATATTGTACTCAAGTATTGTAGGCACAGCAAGAAGGAATAAGGAATTATGTCTTTCAACTGTGTGTAGTGAAAATCTCCAAAGATTGTTTTCCTGTACTGAGTTTCATATTACAGTAATTCTTGGCCAGTAAAACCAGTGAAGATACATAATGATTTAAAGTGCTGCAAATGATATGATGCAAACATATGGTATCAGTTCAAACCCTGAACCAATTGTAATCCATTATTTTATCTGAAGCCAATGGAATTCTGTTTGTCAGTATACCAGAGTGTGTTGTATCTGGAGATGCAAATTTTCGGTTCATTCCATAACATTTACTTACAAAAGTATTTGTTTGATGTTAACATGATTGTGTTATGTTTTTCTTTTTGAAAAATGTGATGAAGGTTGCTAAGTGGATAACAGCTACTTACTGTTTTCAGTATTTCTTTGATACATACCATTATTCTAAGAAGTAGGCAAAAGCTTTGGGGCATTTTTTCATTCAATCCTACAAAACTTTATTTTTGAAATTTGTTGGTGAGGAAAGAACTATGCAATGATATTAGTTTTCAAATTAGAAAACACACAATATTTCCCTATTTCAGGAAACAGGAAATGTTTCCTTTTATCTTAATTTAGGAATTCCCTAGTAAGAGAGTCCAATTTTGTGTTTGATTATCAGCCTCTGTCACCTGTGGCAATATTTAACAGCTATTACCTGAGAGACAACCATAGAATGTCAAAGTATATTAGTTCTACTTGAATTTTTTGTTTGTTTTTCTAACTGCTTACATAATGGACTCTGAAAACAACAACTAAGGGCTTTAAAACAGAAAAAAAAATTCACATGCTGTGCTGTGAGGTAAGAGCTTAATTTTTGCTATTCTGTTTAAATGCAATATGCCTTCTTATCACAAACAGTACATTCTGATTCTGGTATTTAGGATTCACACTGAGCAACTTCTCTGTTGGCTTCCCTGATGTTATGTAGTAGCAGACAAAGCTGTTCAGCAGACAAAGTATTCATTAAGAAATAATGGTTGTCCTGTCAGCACTGTCCCCTGCAACTTGATCTCGTCCTACAAACATCTTTTATGGAGGGCATTTGGACTATTCTTGCATAGATGCTTGCAGGATTGTAGTGTACAACACTATTAATTAAACTTTTCTACTTCCTCAAACTTTTCTAATATGCTGAGATACTGGAGTCAATGATCTAATAAATATCCTTAAACACAAAGCAAAATAGGATATTTACTTCCACTATGGTAATCTCTTGTTTGAAGACCACTGTGTTCCCCTCTGTTCACAAAAATAAGCTATATAAAGTTAAAAGAGTATACAAATAACTGTCTGATATACACATTAAAACCCAGCTATTAAATCCAGAGCATTGCTATAGAAAATTCAGTGTTCTCAATATTACCTGGCATAGCTACAGTGGATTTCTTGCAGTTACACTTAAATATCCCTTTGATGCAGTTAAATTCCTCCCTCATGATTAAAGAATCAGGGAAGTGTTTTAAAATCCACAAAAGCAAAATATAAAAACAATTTGAACAAATTAAGAGACTAGATATATGAAATTTCACTGAACCAGCCAGTGCTTCTACTTGCCTTTGCCCTCACAATTAGTTCTGAACCTGGCTCAGGCTTTCCACAGGAACAATGAAGTGCAGTGATACCTCCCCTCCCCCAGACATTTGCTCACTGGGTCAATACAGAGAACTGACATCTCACTCTAAGTTTAGTCGTGTTGTGTTGCTCTTTTAAGCATTACAAAGTCAGACATAACTTCTTTCTTAAATATTTGTGGTACATTTACCTTGGGGTACTTTTAAGCACAAAGTACAATCATACTTTCTTGACTTGTGAAATACAGCTTTCAGAGGGCCCTGATCTTCATTACTGATAGGTGAATAAAGTTGTTCACTGTTGTAAACTCAAAAACCAATAAGGAATTAGCTTCAAGCATTTGTTCTTCCAAACATTACTGTCTTACTTTATGTTAACTGCATTCAGAATGGTATAATAATGGACCTCTGCTGTAGAGAGACTTGCAGGTCATGTTCTCATTGGCTGTAGCTTAATCCCAGTGCAACTGTAAATCTTGTGGATCTAGAAAGTCAGTGGAAAACACGCTTGGGGCAGCAGAACTGAGAGGGGTGAGTCCAGATGAGGAACTGGGCATTGTAATGTCCAGCCATTCCATATTGTCCAGATTTGTATCAGGAAGGTCAAGAGACAGACAAGAATTATTAGTAGTAAACTGTGGGTCAGATGTTTCCATGGGTGAATGAGAGTGATCTAAAATGCTGGAGTGATTAAGCAGATCATTCTGGAGGTCTTCAATTAAAGAAAATGACTCTCTGTCCTCATTACTGCTTGTCAGTTGAGGGATTTCATTACCTGATGGTAAAGTTCCATCCAAGAGGGCTTCAAGTTGGTTCTCCAAACTTATAGACAAGCTAGTTGTTGGTTCTAAGGACACAGGAGGAGGGGCCATTTGGATCTGTGGAGGTGGACGGGAAATCACTGTGTTCACTGGCATTGTAGTGATGTTGGCTGTTACTGGTCTCATTTTAGATATGGGAGATGGTTCTTCTTTTATTGGAAGGGAAATCTCTGTAATAAAAAAACCCCACTGTTGAATTCAAAAAGATAATGACATAATATCCTCATGCTTAGAAATTCCAGCCCTTCTCTGCCCACTTCAAGATGCATCCACAGTGCAGTAACAGTCACTTTGCTGCTCCACTCATACTCAACACTTAAATACATCAGACTCTGGCAAGGCCTCCACAAACAACAGGGTATTTTTAAAAAGTCCCAGAGTTCTGCCTTCAGTGATAGCTCAGCCAATTAGTATGAGTATTGGTGAAAAAAGGAACGTATTTCTAGATGTTACCTTAACCTCCATCTTTGTAGTTCTCATTAACTGGAATAATTATGGAACCGACACATTTCCTTGTACCCAAACCAATTTTCAGTTTCATCCCTGTTTAGTACTGTCCACATTGGTTAATTAGAGTCCTCGAGATGAACTGATGTGATTAAGAAGCATTTATTCCCAATTCTAGAATCTAAAATGACACTTCTGTTAAGAAGTTCCATGTAAGATAGTGGCAGTAACAATAGAGGGAATTAAAGCATAAGTTCCAATATATTCTTAGATGTGAATGAAGCCCAAAAATTAGACAGACAAATATGCAAATAAATCCTCTAGCACAAATGATGTTCCTAGCAACAAAAACATACCTGACAATATATTTTGTGCTGGTTTTCCAAGCAAAAACCCACACCCTTCTCACTCTCCTGAAGTATATTAGTAAACGAAACATTTTTCAGTGTAGAGCTCACTTATATTAAGTGCAAGAGCCCTGAATGCTTTATTTCAGTTTTTTTATAAAGATGATCATTAATTTAGCTTGAGTTGTTGACTACACAAGTTGCTGATCTCAGTCTACTCACATTTTCAGTAGGTGATCTTGCAACTTGCTTTGAAAAAGAAAAAAATACTCTGATGTTTAGAATATAGCCAGAGTCTTCCAGCAGCCTAGAACCCCTGCCCTGTCAAAATCCTTGTATGACAGTAGTTACAAACCATTCCCTTAACTGGATTGCTTGGCACCACAACACTTCCCAGTATTGTAATGGCTTCTTAGTCTACTAAGCCTAATTATGGCTGAAAACCTCCTTCTGAGCTATTCTGTTTATTACTTTAGTTATTTCAGTGCCTTTCTGATTGCTCCCTTATCTTAAATGACATAAAGTTATTGTTCATTAATCTCTGTGTAGTTCATGCACACTTTTCCCAGTAATGTATCTTTGATTTTTATAGTTGATAACACATGGTTATATTTGATGAAATTTTACTATCAACATGCTTTAACTCTTACCTTATTCTTTGTATAGTTTCAAAAAACATGTTATGGACTTGCTCAACTTTTCCAATTTTGATAAAGTATGTCTGTGCTAACCTGTTATTTTAATTATTTGAATGCTGTAGAGATTATTAGAAAGGTCTGCCAGAGCTAGTTTGCAAGCACGGGAGCTCCACAGCAGGTCAACTGTTATGTGTTTTGGTAAATGTTTTCTTTAATAAGGAACTAAGCAAACTTTCAGAAATTTAGCTTCATTTAGGCTGGATAGCTTCTAACTCCTCTTCATAAAAGAATTCTCATTTGATTATAGCAGTGAATTTTTATTACCAGGTTTTAAGTTCCTACCTCACACAGCTGTCAATGAGCTTACCTCCACTCTTGATGAGAATATCAAAAAGATCATCCATCTGCTGACTGTGTGCACTGGAAATCTGTAGTGCAGGAGAACAGGGTTATTCTCTTTCATGTGGTATTTTTTCCTACGCTCACTGTTCCTAGTTTCTCTCAACAGTATGTAAGTACTAACCTATGATAGAGATTGAAATGCTTAATATGAAATTGTCTATCTAGAAAACAGATACCCTGCAGAGACATCTGCAATCTCTGTGGTTGGTTTCAGTACAAAGGAATAGGGGAAGAGCATGAGAAAGACTTCATGAAGGCAACCTAAGAGAGAGGTGCAAGAAGCTAGGGATCAGGACAGTTACTGACCCCATTTTGTACCAGGGTAATAACAGCTGCAGCACTTTGGGGTTGCAAACCCAGCTCTGCTGTCTCTCAGGGACAGCCTGTGAATGGCCATCATGTAAGATGCATTTTATTAGGTATCTGTGGTTGTTTTTTTCAATTTGTAGGTTTATGTTCTTTTATTTTTTTGTGGGGGGAGGCAAGTTTTCAGGAACTGCTTATCTCTGTTTTAAACAGCCATCCCCTAAATAACTGAACCTTAAGCAAAAAAATGCCCTACAAACCCACTCATTCAAAAACATATCTAGAAAAAGTGGAGACTTCCATGAAGGTCTGAAGAAGTGTTTTAAACCATTGCTTATACTCCAGGGATGGGAAGTGATTTTTCATCAGATCTAGTGGGGACCCCCAGGCTGACTGGTACTGGTAGAGTGGCCTACGACAGCTGGTGTGCCCCCACATGTCCCACATGTGCCAAGGACACCAGAAAGGGCATTTGACACCCATAACTGGGCACAAGATCTGCCACCACAAAAACCCAGCCAACACTAAGGGCTACAGGGTTTTATCTTTTGGGATAAAAGCACAAAATTAGGGATACTCATTTGTTTTGTATACGCATTTCCTCCAATACAAAGGAACTTTTACCATTATTAAGGTAAACTGGCAAAGCACTACACAGAATTATTCACCAGGATCACTCAATACAGACTCTTTTCAAGCAAGTACCTATGCTCATGTTTGCCTGTGTGTATAAATACATTCACACACATTCTCCTCAAGTCTACTCACTTTGGAAAATACATATTTCCTCTCTTAAGTGTGAGGTTTGGGTATCACACATTCTCAAAACAGGCTACTGTTAGTAGCAATAGCAGCATTATCCCAATTAGATGTATCACCAACTGGGAACTGTAAGACTTATTTACATATATGCTGCTTTAATAAAAATAATGAAAGGAGTCCTGTAGCTAAACACAGTTATGAAACTAGTTACAAAGAATGTTAGAAAATCTTGACATCAAACAAAAAAACCAAAACAAACCCTAAACCAGGCAACTGTAGAAAAAACCTCTTGTTTTTAAGAGACTAAAGAAAAGAAGTACCTCACGGTGTGATGGCTGAATGTTGCGGGTCTGTTTTATGGCCTCTTCGTAACGAGGAGGATCTTTTGTCTTGGACACTGTGTTGTTGAAGAGGGGCTGCTGAACAATGTAAGGCTGGGCTTGAGATGGGGACCCAGGCTGTGTGAAATAATCAAATAATGACCAAATAATGTGACTAAGTGAATTCAGGATGTATCAAGCTCTACAGATCATTGTATTTTGTTGCAAATCTAGGTATTAGCATAATCAGAGGGATAAAATAAGCTTCTTTCTCCCTTTCTCACACAATATACACATATAAGCATTATTAAAATCTACAAAACATTCTTCCTTGAGTGAACTGCCATATGTAAATAGTCACATGTTATATAAGAATAATAATATAAACCTGTACATTATGGAAGATTGTTGCCTGTGATATCCTTACCTTGTTGGGAGCAGCAGGTCCATTCTGCACAGAGAGGACCTGATTACCACCAGGATGAATGCTGGAGTTTGATGTTTTATTAATGAAAGATTGTGAAGGTGTTGAAACTGGTGCAGTCTGATAGGAAAATACTGCATTTGATGTGGCAGGTGGAAAAACCTGTAAAGGATTAACAGGTCAGTCTTAGATTGTGGGTTTTTTATTTAAAATAAAGGTAACATTGGATAAATTACATTAATGAAATATAAGACTTTTTTTCTAAAATGCTTGTTTATATTCCCTATTAAGTGAATGTTATTTATACTGATTTTTCCTTTCAGTGGAATAATTTCTATATTCAGAACAGTCAGTCTCTGAAAGAAGCTCTGTGCTCTGATATATTTCATTCATCACTCATTACTAAAACCATTTTCCTGCAGTTTTCCAGGAAGCATGAGAAAGTGTATGAAACAGTTCAAATAGGCTATCTGTGATTCCCCCACCTAGTGGACAGCCAATAACATGAACTTATTTCTGGCCTGATAACTGTCCTCCCCTGCCATCTTTGAGGCAGAATGGTTTGTCTGTGCCATATAATTCTAATTCTTTTTGGAAAGTACCTACAGGTATATCTGAAGGAGAGGCAAAAGATAAAACTGATGAACACAGATATCATCTGTAAGTTTGGTCACTGGTATATTAAACTTTTTATTTCTTTGACTGGTAGTCCGCGTACTCATTGTAAATGATTCCCAGAAGTATCCTGCTTCTCATATTTTTGAGTTAGAGGGAGATGAACAGAAGCTATGAATGCATGAGTGCGTAAGGCTGTTTTAAAGTCAGTATCACTCCCAAATACCTTTATGACAAAAGACACAAGTCTTGGGTCATGAATGGAGAGGTAGGTCAAGTGCTGAATGCATGAGGGGTGTCCTGATCTGTTGTATCAGATCAGTATTTTCATTTTGATGTAAAAACCAGGCTGCAAAAGCAGGCCGCAAACTTTGCTGATCTTCATGACAACTGATCTGAATAGTGGGGAAGATCAGAGGGTACGGATCTTGGTTATGTCCTGCAGACACTTCAAGGAGCTTGGAGGCAGCAGTGGCAGAAAGCTGCCAGTCTCTGGCATAAGTACATGCCTCAGAATGACTGGAAAATTTCTCTACAGGACCTGTTGAATTTACAAGGTAAGATCAACCCCTCAACAAATCTCAGAGAACCTGCATGAAATCTGATTTTTGCATGTATGTCAGTTTTGACTTCTGGAGGATAACCTCAGTGTCCGGGAACTTAAACAGATTGAACAAGTAGTCTGAAGAGTATTGATGCTCCTTTAGCTGTGTCCTCCTTTACTAGCCATCTCTCTAGAGAATGGGAAAGCACAATCGTACATCTTCTTAGGTAAGCTCTTATCTGGAACAAGAGCCCAAGCAGAGGCAGATAAGGTGACACTTCTCAGGTACAATCCCCAAATCACAGCAGAACATGGGGTTCATGATGCACTTTTGTAAACTGAAATAAGAACTTTGAAGGCTTCGAGATATAACAGCTACATATTATACTTTAAAAATTACCGTCTTTATCTTGGAATTTGTTTCTGAATTACCTGTCCCTTGTGGCAGGGTGAAGAACCTTGCTGTCCTAAGTAATAGGAGCCCTACAGTCAATAGCAATAGCTATACTAATAAGGATGCAATAAAGGTCCAAAACAAATCTCCATGTTCTTAATAACAGAGGTCAGTCTGGAAGAGGCTCAGAGGAGGAGAAAACCTTTTCCTTTGTGATGACTGGTGCTGATGGGTTGATATCAGTTCCCATATGAACATGACTGGAGTGGCAGTCACAACTGAACATCCAGTGCTGAGGAACATCTGTTGGAATGGGACATTACAAGGCTGATTGTTTCCAGTAGAGAGGAAGAGAAGGATCTCTCTGAATCATACCCTGCATTCCTTAGGAAGAGGTATGGTAGGGTTTTGACTCACTGGAATTACCATCCTCAGGATCTGACTCCATAGCTTTCTTCATAAGGAGCGATGAAATCAACAAGGAAAGTAAGAAAACCAAAATTAACTTCTATAAAAGAATAAATTTCTGAAGTTATAGGTAAAAGCTTTCTCTTAAGAACTGCCTATGAAAATCTCCCATTTAGAGCCAGTGGCAAATAAAAGAAACTGACTGGAATATACCTGGTACACACCACTTGTGCCAAGCTTGAGGAAGGATGTTGTAAGAGTCACACCCTAAGAGTACCATTAAGATAAGTCTTTAGAAAATGTATTTATTTGCAACTGAAAAATCAAGTCCTGCAAGGACTAAAATTTTGGAAAGAGAAGGAGTTACAAGCCCATTGTATCAAGCAGAAAAACATGGTACAGATGTTAGGTGACTTGATCATTTGTATATAACACAGATGACATATAAAAGACTCTAAAAGCACTGCCTAGAATTAGATTATGCAACTACTTAATGTTTATTGCTATCCACAAACCTTTCTGATTGGTTGGGTCTGACCAAGTGCGTGCTGCATGCTGTTATTTGGTTTTGATTGTGGAGTATGCATCTGAGGTGCTGTCTGCACCAGGCCAGAGGAAGAAATAGGAGCAGGTATTTGTGATGGGGTCTGTATTCCAGCTTGTGATTGAGCCTAAAGGATGAAGATAAAATATTTGCATTATTTGTATCTCACAGTAAGTTACATAATGTAAATATCTACTGCACACCTTAGGCAGAATAGTAGTAATATGTATTCTGGGATGGATGAGTGTGAACTGTACAGGAAACCAAACTGTTACTGTGTTGGGTACTGGGGAGTTCCCAGCTAAAAGGTGATGCTTATTTTGCCAACACAGTTTAAGACAAGGACAAACTGGGGGGAGCCTAGCGGAGAGCAATTAAAGTAACAGGGGAAAGGGAGAACATAAATCAGTAAGAATGGGCTGTAAGAATTGGCTTGAGTAACCAGAAGACAAAACTGATGATGCAAGAAAAAAGGGTGCTTTTAAGACCCTGGTAATTTTTAATGGCCAATGAAAGGCAAGAAGCATATCCAACCTCACGAAAAACAATTTTAAGTGGTCGTGGAAAACTTTCTGGAGTATCGGTGAAGTAAAATACCACGACAAGCTGCTTAAGGTTGTTACAAAATTCTAGCAGGGTTTTAGAACAATTCAGGTGGAGATCTGAGTGTATAGCTCCTAGGAACAGTTCTTCCACTGCAGACTGGGGCCCATCCTCACCAGAATTTTCCACCCCTCATAAAGACTGCTGGATGTGCTGCTGCACAGGCTTGCAGCAAGCATAGGCCCACAGCATGCACAACAGCCAGGAACACACTGCAGCTGGAAGAATACTTTGCTGCCATGATGGGTGGCAGGGGATGTTCCAACAATGCCACTGGGAAGTGCATTACTGCTCAATTCTACATCAGGCCAACAGGTTACACTGATTCAGCTTGGTCAGATTACTCTTATACCTCTGTATTTATAGCCTGTCTTGTTTTATGCTGTATTTATTCACTACCTGTAATTACCCTGGAAATAATATTTGCATAACCATGGTTTCTTTTTTTAAACTTACAGGAGAGTTCTACAACCTGGCATTCACATTTTCAAATATATTGAAGTACCACCACACAAGGTGGTTCACATATGTTTTGCAAAGAGGGCTATCTCAAAATGAAGTATTGAAGTTGTAGCTCTCTATTACAATTTGCATTTAACAAAATGATGGTATATGCTACTATAAATCAAATTGTGCATGGAGACAGTACATGGTAAGACAATTTCTTTTCAGGAAAGAGTATCAGGGAACAAAAGTTGCAAAGCAGCAAGTACTAGAAGTAGGTATTACAAGATTGGCTCAAGCTTTTCTACTGTTTCCCTTAAGCACAAACAGGCTAAACCTGATTTTTAAGTTAATCTTATAAGCAGCACATTTACCTATTTACACTAAGTTATGAAATACTGCTATTCAGATTACATGATAAAAAAGTAGAAACACCCTTACCTGCAGCTTGATATTTCCAACTGGTAACTGCACTGCAGTAGCAGCATTGGGTCCCTGGATAGACAGTGGGAGGAGCAGCTGGGCAGTTCCTTGCGTAGTTAATAAAGCTTGAGGCTGGGCAACAACTGCAGTTTGTGGCTGCCTCTGTGGACTGACATAAAACTGAGAAATGGCATTCTGAGGTTCAGCTTTGGCCACAGGTATCTCCTGCTTGATAACAACTGCCTTTTTGGCAACTGGATTCTGGCCAGCAGTGTAGACTGACTGTCCTAAGGAATGGCTGGCTACAGGTACAGATTGACTTGTACTTGAGCAGTCAGCAGGAGCAGTTTCATCTTTGACAGCAGCACTGAACTGCTTCTGTTCCAAAGCAGCTGAGTTACCAAAAGTCTGAGACTGTTGCTGTTGTCCCCTTTTGTTAACCTCAAGTTGCATTTTCAATACTTCTACAAGTTTTTGCTCTTGTTCCAGTTTTCTTTTGAGCTCTTCGATCTGTTTTTCTTTTTCTTGAAGCTTGCGGTCCTTTTCTGCTACATCAAACTCCATGGTTGAGATGCTTCCACTGCTGCGATTCTGATTATCCTCATTTGTACTTGCTCTCAGAGGTGAAGTACTTAGGAACTGGGATGATGACATCACAGTCATTTCTGGGAAAGTGTCTGCCATACTCGTATCATCTGTGCTTAGACTCGACTGTTCAGAAGGAGAGGGAGATATAGGCAAGGGAGAGCTGATGTTTTCAGTATTTACTGCTTTGCTGCCAGGTCCAGTGGATGTTTTTTCTGGAGGGAAGCTGGATACTGTATTAGCCACTGGTTTGTTTAGTGTTGCAACAGGAAATGCCACAGTCACTTCTCCAGTGTTACCTGTGGCCCCACTAGAAGTAGTCACTGTCACAGAGGTACTTGTAGCAACCCCATTGTTGTTAAGATCTTGATAGGTTTTCAGACGCTCAATAAGATCTGTTTTTGTTCCAGACACTGGTAATCCCCTCAGTTTCAACTCCATTTTAAGCTCTGCTACCTGAAATAAAATGAAACAAAACACTATAATAAAAAAGGAAAATATTAAAACGTACTGATACGTACTCTTATTACATCTTAATAATGAAAATAATTTTCACTGGTGTATTTGCTAGTTAATACACCTCTGGGTTCTGACAACACTCACTGTCTATGAACACATTTCCATGACTTCCTACTTACTTCAGTGTTTTAAGTGGCCAAAATCTTACCAGTGTTCAGTTGTACAGTGAATAGTAGCAAACTGATGATGTATTTTCATAAATATTCCACATGGAAAAATGCACCTATGGCTCCAGTTCTGAGCTAAAAACCTCTGAAGCAAACCAGCAGACAATGGCAGCAGTGCAGATAAAAGCAGTGAACAGCAGCACGCTGAGCCCCTTTGTTACACCATCATGACAGACAGATCTGTTTCTGAGAAACTTTATCAGGTCAATTGATGATTCAGTAGGCCCATCAAAACACAAAAGGCTCTCTTGCTAATTAGCAACCAAACAGCACATACCCTATGTGCCATCTGGGTTTCTTTTACATAGGCAGTGTAAGCAGTCAAAATTATTTTCTGATAGAAAAAAGTTCTCAGTTTTTTCCAATAAGCTTACAGACAAAGTAAAGTGCAAATGTGTTGAGTGTAAATTATTTTGTGCTTAAAAATATCAGTTAAAGAAAAGCAATCACAAAGAATGGTTTCCGCTTATCATAAATGTGCACCACAGCTAACTGCAGAGTTGAGACTCTCCGAATTTTAGAGTTACTTCTAATAGAACAAAAGGTACTACCTCAGTAGTATTTCAGTACTCAGCCAGCCTAGAATTTAAGGCAGAGATATTTTTGATTTGGAAATGATGAAAAGTCACAGCAATATATTCTACATCTCTAAAACCCACAGCAATTTTATGTTAAATAACTCTCTAGCCAATGACTATCAGTTGTTTCTGCCAGTCTGACACCCTCTACACTTGAGAGTGTGTTCTAATATTTCTGTTTTTCAACAATTAATTTCTAAACTCTTAATCTGAATTGATTTAGCTGATTCAGTGCTAAAACTACCACCAGCGGGTCTGCAAGGAAGGCTTGTTAGTGTTCCCACATCAGCAAGAATACCAATAAATTGTGCAGCAAGAGGTAAGTGAACAGCTTTAATCACTGCAAAGCACAATTTCAGGTATTAATTTTAATATCTTTAAAAGTTTTTAGTTAAAAACTTTATAGACTTATTTAATTTTAAAAGACTGTCTGTACCTTAGGACAATACATTACCATCTTGAGGATCTGATCTTCCAAAATTTCTTCTTTTTATCCCTTCAAATCTAAAAAAAATCCTCCCTCCCACCCTCACAAACCTTGGTAAAGGCAGAGAGAAAGGAATTAACTGCCCACTAGATGTCCCTACCCGGCTTCTGAGGTTTGGCACATTCCTGCAGCTGCTGAATGAATTCTTAACCCTCACAAGCTGCTTCAGTTTCAACCCTCACAGTTTATTCCTGCTAGAAGGGAGATCATATGCAATGCCCTCATAATGCAACCCGAGCAGTCTACACAATAAGCTATAACTCCAAGGAACTTCAGAATTTAGTGTTCATTTCAGATGATGTGTTGAACTCTGGTAAGAAGATCTGTTCTCTTTTTAGAGTCTTATTTCTGTTTCTGTTTATAGCAGTGACCTCTCAGAATATATTTTTATTAGGGCATCTTTTAATTCATATTGCTTAACTAAACCTCTTCACTGATACACTGAAATTGTCATGAGGAAATTAGTGTTCCAGGGTTTAAATCTACCTGAGCTGAAACGTCACATAAAGTGAGCCTCACAGTTTACCCACGGTGCCATAGCGAGGGACCTATACAATGTGTCTGAAATTCCTCCTCTTCTAATTCATTGGAAAAGAAATGTAATTTCTGCAATGTATGTGTATGAGGAATCAAATATTCCAGTCCAGGAGAGCTGTGTGTGAAAACTTTGACAATCTTATTCTAACCAATTAGGAGGAAAGGACGGTTTTCATTGGTACAAATTACCAGGCATATTCTCGACAGAAAACAGTTCACAAGTTATGAATTACACTAATGCACTGAAATGGACAAATTCCTCTTATCTTTTACCTTCAAGTCATCCAAGCTTGAAGGTAGAGGACCTGGTTTCCTGCTAGGAACATTACTGTTCTGTCTTGGTGAACTGGCAGCTGATGTTGGTGTACTGTTGTTCAAAGTACTCAGTGGTGAGTTCCCATTGTTGCTCTGTTTGTCATTCAGCGACCTTCAGGTAACAGGAAAAAGAGGAACAAGAAGTCAGTGCTAAATATATTATGTTTTCAGTCAAGAGACTGTGATTCTGAATCTAATAACACGTGAAGCTAATGAACAACTTTTTTTACAAATCCATGCTTAACCTAACGCATTACTGTTAAGTATTTTCAGTAAAACAAAACAGATAAGAAAACAGAGAGTAGTATGGTGCTGTTTTGTTTGGTTTTGCAGTTAAGCATACCGATTTATGCTTCAGAGTTTTGATTATTGCCATGGTATTCCTGAAGAAAACTATGAATTGAAAACTCAGTTTTACACAAATTCATCACATCAAATTCAGCG
>VWYI01048580.1:51781-104018 GCA_013399455.1 Anthoscopus minutus
TTCATCACATCAAATTCAGCGAGGGCAATTAGTTAGTTTTTTATCTGGCATCAATAACCACCCCCAATACTGAACTCTGTGTAACAACCCTTCCATAGATGTCCAATGTTCACACACAGTATGGACTGACATAAAGCAGTTCACTTTGAAGGTGATGGATTTTTATCACCTGTACTCAAGAATCTCATATAAAGATTCTGAAGTAATTGTAAAAAATTAAAAATGCCACCATTTACACTAGGTACCATAAGTCAGCTTTTTTATTTCGTTCAGCTGATTTATGAAGAAATGTTTCCAAAATGTCACTAAATGGAACATAAGAAGCGTGGGTAAGCAGGCAGAAACATCGCCAGTCCAAATGTTAGGATACGTGGTAATTATAAATACAGCCACAGATGGTAGCTTTAACTTTTCTAGCCTCACTTGCTGAAGAAAAAGAACTCAGTGAAAACTCATTTTAAAAAACCAGCTGAAAGTCAAAATGAATTTTGAGTTGTGTGACTGTGGCATATTACACTTTAAGCACTTCTAGGAAAAGATTGGTCATAGATTATGGGAATGAAGCTCTGCAGATAGTCTGCTTCTTGTTTTGTTATGGGGTGCTGGCAACTCTTTAAACATTCATTTTTCTGACTGCTTCCACCTATAAAATCAGTGAGTGTGCTTCTCACTATTAAAAGTGCTAAAGATCAGAACTAATGAGGAACTCATATAAGCATTAGAGATGAGGCTATAAACAACAGACAGATCTTACCAAATTTTAAATGACTGTTTTCTCTCATTTGTAAACTGCAAAAATGTGGTTTGTGAATCTCAGGAAAAAAAATAAACCCACAAGAACAGAGTATGTCTTCTTTAAAGACATGGTCTGCAAGCTTCTCTCCTGCTCTGCTTACCTATGTCACATTTGAGTGAAAATGGTGTCAAAACTTTCTTCATTTTGCACAAATGCTTTTGAGTTTCAAGTATATATTTGGTCAGAAAAAACCACATCTGACAGGTAAGATGTTCTGTTTTCATGTCACATAAAAATAATGAAGACCACTTCAAAGGCTTAGCAGACTACAGGATTAATAAGAGAACAACCTTATCACCTTATTAAATACAGCAAATACTACCCACAGTGATGCACATTGCCATTTAAAGTTTTCTTGGGTTCCAACTCTCTCTTTAATGTTTGCAAACCACGTTTACTTCTAAAGTCCTAAGCCTGTAACGTATGTACATGTTTTTCTTTAAAGGACACAAACAATGCTTCACATACTTCAGTGGCGCAGGTAGAATTGTCTGGTAGTTGTAGTGTTGTTGCTGTTGGCTCAGGATCTGCAGCTGCAAAAACAGTTGCTGCTGTTGTAGCAGACGGGCATAGTTGGAGTCCATCTGTGGCTCATTTTTCTCACCTTTCTGATCAGGTGGAATATATTGATGATACTTCAGTTTTTTCACCCTTGGCTTAGGCTCTTTACATTTCTTGCTGCGGTGTTTATCATTTGGGTTCTTTGGGTGGCTTTGCTGTTTATGGATGGAAAAGATTGAAACAAAAACCACAACATGTCATTTAAAGCAGTTATGCATGGCTCAGAGATGCAGCATACCAGAGCACTTTTATTCTCTGAGAAGAGCTGCTGAAAATATTTGTTCTTGAAAACACCCACTAATGAACCATCCTTGGAAGGTTAACATACTACAGCTGGCTTATCCCCTGCACAAGTAGAGGTCATCAAATGGCACTTTGTGAATGTTTTTTTAAAGATGGCACAGCTAAGGGATTCTTCTAGTCATGACCTGCCATTGTGAAGAGGCATTCTTCTTACGCAGGTAAGTGCAAAGCCACTTAGCAGTTTGTGGAAGTAAAAGCCAGTACTCTAAATTCCATCTGTAAATATCTGATGTACTTAGAGGTCTAGACTAAAAGCATGGATACACACCCCTATAAATTACAGGCAGCAATATCTTCATTAGCAATACCTGCTCAAGTGGTAAAACTCACTTCCTTTACAAGCTCTTTGAAATTATTTTGAGGGAAAAACTGAAGGCAGTTATGTAATCATACAGAAGCTATCAAAGCAGAAATGCTATGTTGATCCATGCACATTTACTACACAGATAGCCTCTTCTGGGCCACGTCTGAATTTGTCATTAAAGTCCTGCATTAAGTAAGCTGGTACAAATCCAGTGATTTCAAAGGATAGAGCCAAATTTGTATTAGAAATTGACTGCCAGAAGTCATCTTTGTACATTTAAATGAGTTAATTTCATTTAGGTAAGTAGAAGTCTACATACACATATTCATTAACACAGCTGAAGACAGTGAAGTTACTGAAATGAAATGTTATGGACACTAAAAGAAATCCCTCTCTTAAGTGTGTTTGAAAGGGTTTTCAATGCTACTGGCTAAGTCAGTGCAGAAAAGAGAATTGTGTATGTTCTGGTATTCAACAAGGATGTAGTAACTTCTCCCTCACAATGCATTCTGCATATACATTTAACCAACTAAGAAAATAGTTCTGGAAAAGGAGAAATGCTGCTCACTTTGTAACTTTGGTTACAGGTAGACTATGAGTGCAGTGACTCTCTTTCTATTCAACTATCCTCCATACAAAACTAGATGAGAAGGCAGATAGAAATAGGAAGTAGAAAATGTATTGCAAAAACCTATTGTCCTTATTTCTTAAAAACTTCCATAGCAATGTGATACCCAATTCTGCAAGAAAACTTTTGTCAACTGTACTGTAAGAACCTCTTGGAATGTTCCTGCAAGGGTTACTGGCTGATCTTAGCACACAAAAGCTTTGAGTCACCAGCCCAGTATGCTCCCCTGAGCACCAGCAGTAACTGTTCTTAGCTACAGGCACTGTACGGTTATTGTGCAGTTTCCCACTGAACACAGCACTGTGTGTTGAGGACACAGATAACAGTGCTGTCCTCAGGGGCCACAATTCCAGGCACTCACCTTCACTAATGTTGGCCCAGGCTTTGCTGCAGATACAGTGGTTGTGGTCAGGGTGGTTGCAGCAGTGGAACGAGTCACGTGCTGTTCGACTGTAGAGGGAGTTTTGAGGAATTCAGGAACTGGAGAGGTTAAAGGTGGATACTAGTATTAAAAAAATATAAGGAAAAAGAGAAACATTAAAAACATCAACTGCCTGAGTAACTGGAAAAAATGTGAAAAAGTTAAGACAATTTACTATCATGTCAAATTCACAAAATCTTTTTCAGAAGAATGGTGAAAATAGAACTCCTGTACATCTGTACGAGTATTCTAAAAGGGAACATTTTGGCACACTTCGAATATAGCAAATAAAATAAAAGGCTTTCTTAAACTAAGAAAACACTGCTTTATTACTTTGAAATTGAGGCCTTTAGTGTTTCTTTCTGTGGAGTCAGATTCTTGTGTATTCAAGGAGAGTCTTGCCACCCAAACAAGTACTGTCCAAAAAGTATTGTTTTCATAAAGGTCTAACTTCAACACAGGAAAACAAATCTTTTTCAGAATGATCACCCAGCAGGACAGGGGGTGTATTTTCACCCTTCCTATGGTATTTTCACAGAACCCCACCTCTGACTGTGCCAGGAGGTGCATTTCTTCTGTATCATATACCAGCAGAAGTGTCAACCCAAACTTTGCTCATCTTAAATTTGTCTTACCAATTTTTATTGTGCTGAAAGTGGTTTGTGATTTTAAGTCTTAATGAAACGTTATGATTTCCTTCTGTGGTGAACATCCCTCTGATGGAATCTAGACTCTACATAAACAGAGCTCAGTCCTTGTGTTCCTAGATACACAAACAGATTTTTCATTCTCTGATTATTTTTACCTGTTACAGGTAACTGTGTTAACAGTTTTCATTAGTCTTTCTGGGATATAAGTAACTGAAAATGTACAGGATATTCCATGTAGGGTCTCACTGCATCCTTACAGTGGCGTTCTACAGCACTTCTACTGGAATCATCTCTTGGGACAGGCTTGCTGTTTTACAGAGGATATCCACAGTATCTCTCTGACTCCACTGCTGAACACTGCACCCCAGCTGTCTTCTTCTCCAGTTTTATCTTGAGTCAAGAGTCCCCCAGTTTCCACATTTCTTTCTTCTTCTTCATGGGAAGGAGAGGCATTGTGTATTTTTCTTTCCAATAACTATTCATTTTATTGGAATTGCATTTCTCTCCTAAAAGCTACATCAACTGGTTCTTTTTGCATAATAACAATCCAGCTGTGTGCTGACTATGCCTTCCTACTTTTGTTAGGTGACCTATTCTTACGTCAAGGTTGTTAATGGTAACATGAAACCAGAATGTCCCAAATCAACTCCCACTGAGCACTGGTACCAGCTTCCTTTCAGCTCAGGACTTTCCTCTTTCTGTCTCATTTCTGGTAATCTCCATCTTCATTTTCCTACTGTTTAATATCATCCAGTAATAAATCCAGCCAGATTACATCAGTTGTATTTCATTGTTTAAGAAAGCAATTAGATCATCCAGTACAATGTTCCTTTTATAAAAGCCCCTTCTTTATATTCCTATCAGTAAACATCCTTTTTCTTCCAAATTAATTCCAAGACTTGCATTCCAATTAAGTCCAACAGGTACTTGTTTCTGTTTCATTTCTTCCTGTATCTTTCCTGTATTTTTCTATGACATTGTACCACAAAGGACTTTGGTACACATTCTGCAACTCTATGTCTTGGTTCTTTTGTATTTCTAGGATAGCAGTTCCCAAGCTGCAAGTGTGCATGCAAAGCTCTCCAGCTTCTGCTTAAAATGAATTTGTAATACATTTCCATTTTAACTTTCTGTTTCATTTAGAAATCCTTCTGTGTTCCCAACCATCAGCTGCCAAGAGGCAACCATAGCTGCCTTCCCATAACCCAGCAAAACTGAATAGATTTGATCCCTCTGTCTTGCAGCCACACAGAGGAACAGCTCCTCATGACTGCTTTACTAAACAGCAGATTTACCATCCCTCTCTAGTCACTGAATCACTGTGCACATGTCTGTCCTGGGCTCCTGTCAGTTTATGATGGCAGGCCTCTATTTTTATATCCACATTTCAGAGTGTCTGCTCTGGAAAGCATCTGATATCTACACAGTGTCTGTTATTTGCTGGACTTGCACAAGAATTGGGAGGGGACATTAGAGGGACTTAGCCTTTAAAAAAGGATTCTGGATGCTGTATTCCAACCTATTGCATCCCTGTTGCTATCCAGTTTAAAAGGTTTATTCGAGTTACAGCAGTAAAACTTTAAAAAGCACTTAGATTGTCTTAGGATCAAAGTGTCAAGTACCATATTACCATAAGGGACAGAGGAATTAAAAGGACCTCATGATTTTCACTGTTTCTTAACTAACACCATTTAAAATGTTTGCTACTTCACTTGTTCATTGCATAGTCTTGTACTATTCTGATCCTTCTTGAACCAAACAGCTTGATTTCAAACATACTATTTAGTAATCCATTTTAGGCTAGGAAAACAAATTCATGACAACAGCACAGAAAAACTCTTCAAAATGGGATAGTTAGTAAATTTTTTAAAAAGCCCAAACAAAACCAAAACAACAAAAAAAGAACCACCAAAACCACACATTATCTCTTTTCACATTGTGTGAAAATCATGGTGTTAAACATTTTCCTCTTGCAGGAGAGTAAATTATTTATTTTTTACAGTAGTCATTATCCTAACCTACACACAAAGCTTTTTACCCAATTTTACCTGAAAGTGTTAGATGAGGCAATGAACTATGCACATTATTTACTTTATATACTTTTAAATTTAAAAAATTAGATTTAACAGGTCTTGACTTATTAACTTGATTATTTCATAAACTAGTAATTGTTTCATTTGAACAGATCCCTATTTCCAAATAATATGACTTCTGCACCTTTTCTGCTAGATGCCAACAAGAATCTAGCAGGTCAACAAGCTACAGAGAATATATTAAGAAAACAGTCCTTCTGTGCCATCAAGCAAAATTCTTCAGCTGTTTTGAAGATAACTGTTAAATATCTTCTGAATTGTGAATACCCTAATTTGATCTGTTTGGAGTATGACTAAAATGTCTAATCCTTACCAGATGCAAGTACACTGGGTTAAAGTTTTAGGTCATCAGTCAACAAGAGCTGAAGGTTCTCAAAATCATGTTATATCCTCTGAAGTCTGGAAATGTGCGGAGGAGGAAGCCTTGAAAAGAACTCTGGCTGCACTCTGCTTTATTCAAAACATTCTTTGTATTTTTTTGTTGTAATAAAATTTAAAATTTATCAGAGGAAATTAAAAGAATAAAGGATCCATTCCCAGACACGTCTCCTGTAGAGACCTGCTGTTCTATTATTCTTTAATTCAAAAGGAACAACAAGGTGAGCATCAGTTTTATTCTGCAGAAGAGCAACTTCTCATTTTAGATGTGTGCACAGAAGTGGCTGTAATGTGATATGAAATCCATAAGCAAAGGCTTAAAGTTCTATCTGAAGCACATTATCAATCAAACTCAAGTGCCTTACCTTTTCTTCCTGCAATCACAGACCTCTTATGCTTCCTACTTGGAAAGCTTCTGGCATGTATTGCTTTGAGTATTTTTATTTAAATCTCCATTAGGAACCTAATTCCTTACTCAGGAATCTAATTTCATGTGGTTTGCTTTCAATTTATTCAACACAAATTATATTCTCTCAACGTGAAACCCAACTCACATCTTAATCTGTATATTAGGGAACAATGAAATAAAATGGATGCGCTGTGCTTTGTGTCCAGCATTGTTTTTGAATATGAACTATGCAATATTTTTTCTATCTGCTGTGGTAAGAATGCCAAGGAGAGTAATACCAGATCCTGAATGACTCAGCTGTCAAGTGTCCATGGTCATAAAGTGGACAATATAGTCTTTGGAGCATTAACAAGAGCTATCTCTTTTTTACATATTTAACAGCTGACTTTTATATTACTTTCTGCAGTAAGGAGCAAATCCTCACACATTTAAGTGCTCTGCTATAAAGATAACATTTTATCTGCCTTGACACAGTTACTTTCCTTTCTTTGTAGGTACCTTGAGAAAATACTAAAAACTTCATAGAAAAATCAACATAACTGTCATTTTGATTTCTTAAATAGTAAATTCTTTAGACAGTATTTTGAAACTGTAGGAAAGGATATTTAAATTATGTGGGAAACCTTTTTTATGGACCTTTCTGAAGATATTTGAACTGACGTCAACTGTTGCTGTTTCAGCTAAGTTTAATTCTAAGTGAGTTCAAGACCTTGCCCAGAAGGAAGACAGACATTAAGTAATCAATAACAGCTGGAGTAAACCATGGCTGTGACCTTTTAAACAACTTCTGGGAAAGCTGCAGATCTTCTATGGGTCATAATGAATTTCAGGGAATTTAGGCTTCACTGCAGCCTATGGGAATTTCATCATTGCCACCAGCTAAGCCAGGGTTCTACTCTATGAGTCCCAGATACCCCTTTATAGCAGCAAAGGTATTCATTCCATACCCCACTTCTACAGTGCCACACCAAAAACCATACTGTGAAGGCTTTAACATTTAAAAACTGTACCTGTGTTGATGTAGCAGCATTTGGGGTTATAGGTGAGGGTGAGTCACTTGTTTTTGGCTCACCAGGGGAAGCTGCTGAACCCTGGGATTCTTGGCTGGCTGGTTGATCTGGTGATAAAGCATCACTGCTGTCTTCATCAAATGAGAAATCATCCAAAGCTTGAGGGTAATTCTCTTGTCCAACTGCTAAAATGTTTACATAGAAAGAAACAATGTTTTTTTAATTACACAAATTGAGTTTAGACATTCATGGCAGAATTAGCTAATTGCTGGAAAATGATCAGTTTTCAACAATCTAAACAGATGGTACCTAAGTATTTATTGTGTTTTTAATATGAAAGCCATATTAAATCATCATATTCATATGTTAATATATATATTTACATATATTCATAATATTCATATATTCAAGGTACGTACAACAAAAACATATAAAATGTTGTATGTGTGGAATGCACACAGACCCCTATGACAAGCTGAGGAATGGCCACAGATGTTTGATTACTTTGTAATGATTTTTTTTAAAAACAAGTATTTTCAAAGTTTCATATAAAAAGAGGGTATTATTTAAATTACAACAAAGTTTGGATTTCATATGCTGGAAGAATAAGTAGTAATAAACTTAGCATATGTTATTTTCTAGTGAACTTTATACTGAAGAGTTATATTTATTTTCCACAATGCCATGTAGATCACAAACAGAAGCTGTGGGACTTCTACTTGCCTATAATGGCTTCTTTAACGCTGGAGTCTACAGGAAGAATATTTTTTTCTACCAGTTCCATGGGGCCAGGTCTCTGAGCAATCTTCTCATTCAGGTCATCTGCCAGCCGAGCTCTCTTCAGTTTCATCTGAGTGGCCTGTAGTGAAGGCTCTGCAAAGGTCTCTAAAAGGATTTATTGATTTAAATCAATATATTCTGTTCCAGTTGTTTCCCAATGTCATGACAAATAACCTTTTCTTGTCTTTGCCATAACCATTCCTTATATCAAAAGCAGTCAAGTATGACAGGTAACTGGGTAACAGTCACATTTATTAAAGGTTCTTTAGGGCCAGGGGAGAGCACAAAGCTGTCAGGTAATTTAGGGCATGAGTAGAAACTGAAGCAATGGAAACATTCCATATACATACCCCATAATATAATTATCATTATAGATTAAGAACAACATGCAAAAGCAAACAAATACACTGCTGAGAATACTTTTACTGCCTTAGATGTATCTATTACTATACAGATGTAGAATACAGACTTGTAGAAGTAGAGAAATCGAGCAGATAAACCTTTAGAAATAATTCCCCTTGAAGTGCAATTCAGTGAGAGAACTGAGAGCACAAGCAAGCCCCTGGTGTGAGCAGCCCCAGCAGTGCAGAGCTGGCACGTACCTTCCAGGATGTGCATTCTGACCAGCTCCGAGCGGTCCGGCCTGCTCCGGATCTTGTGCTTCAAGAAATTCTCAGTCTTAAAAGAAAGGAGAAAACATCACCTACTGTTCACTTAAAAACTCAAAGCAGTTTGACAAAACACCTGCATCCAATCAATGAACAGTTGCAGTTTCATTCAGATAGGTGGGTAGCACTGTCAGAACACAGGCAGTAGAGGGGCTCCTCTTGCTTTGTTTGGTTTTCCTAGCAATTAAGCAGGGCTGATGGATTTCCAGCTTCCCCAAACAAGATGGGAATGTTTCTGGATTTGATCCCACACCACCATATAATCACAATAGTGTAGATTTCCTACAGAAAAACTGCACAAGCATAATTTGCCCAAGTATCCAATCCTTAACTGGAGGTAGCCCCCATAACTTTAATCCCCCCCACAGATTTAACACACATATTTTATTTTAATGAATTCTCCCAAAATAAAAGCACACATTATTGCTGTAATGGTAAGAATTTTTCCATATACTCAAGAGAATTCAGTAGCATAAAAAACTGACTCTCCATTTCCAGATGTTAATCACAAGTTTATACAAAGTGGTTTACCCTGGCTCGCTCCAGGCTCTTTATCTGCTCATGGAATGCAGCTGGACTTTTCAAAGCTGTGAAGGGAGAGTAAGAGTTAAACTGACAGGAAGTGATTTTCAAAAAAATATGCTAACCAGAATGTGTGTATGGGTGTTTAACACCACCTCAGAGTTGTGTTTGCATCTGACTAGGCTTATATTTGATTCATGCTAATTGTATCCACCTATATTTAGCAGATATGAGCAATACTCCTATATAGAATACCTGGAATATTTGATTTTAACAGATTATTACCATGTAATGGTTAACATTTTCACTATGTACAAAGGTATTTGTTTATTTATCAAAACTGTCTCACAGTGAAAATTTTATGAGGTAAGGTTTAGAATGCCAAAATGCCAATTTAATTTCATTTATTCCACTGAATTTTCTGGCTGTCCATATCTCATATTTACTGTTACTAGAGAGAACTGGACGTTCCCTTAAGAACTATCTGTTGATTTAAAAACAAAATAGAAAAATGTAGAGGTCTTAAATGTTCATCTTAGAAAACAGAACAATGGTTAGCTGATAAATAATCAAAAAGAGTAAAAAAAACCATTGTGTTCACCTAGAAATAACATAAATTGTTGAGTGCTTCACTTCAGTGCTGTCCACTTAATGATCCTCCATGTTTTCTGTGCACCCCTCATTTGTTTGGCAACCTTTTTCATTCTACTCTTTAAAAACTGCTGGTTTTGTTACTAATGTCCACTCATTTATGTAATTCAGTTTATTTAGTAAATTAGTCATAATTATTTAAATAGAGAAAATATAAGCAGAATCAGACTATGTCTACAAATCCTTGCATGTTCATCACAATGGCTATTTTAACTGAAACATAATGCAAGCACGATGAATTTACTACACACTCAGGTTATCAAAAGGATCCCACAAGTCTTTTCATATGCTAAAGTTATTTTTAATGACCTCACAGAAATGCTTCTCTTCATTATTTTATATGTTCCATTCATATTTAACACCACAGAAATACAAATTGCTAGAGGTAAGTCTTACGTGGCATGATGCCCTGATCCACCAGCTGTTCTCGTGTCCGTCTCTGTTGCAGCCTCAGCTGAAGTACTGACAAAAGAAAACAATGAAGAAAACATTCATTCCTGTGTAAGCACAGTCTCATAAAGTGCAAACCCCCCATTCCAATGACACCAAGTGCTGCAGCCTTAGAAATACTTTTTGCTGTGTATTCAGACCCGACAGTAACCCCCCAAGAGCCATCCTATGAACAGCTGCTGTTAGCAGAGTTCCCAGGGACTCCTTCCATCCCACTCTCATTGGAGTTTGCTGCTTCTCAGCCTCATCTGATGCCAGGACTCTATTTCCCATGTGCATCCATTTTTCCTAGCAGCCAGGCCTCATGAGGGGTGTTGAGCTTACATCAAGAAAACAGTGAGGTAAAAGAGTTTATTTAAACCATAAACAGGAGCCCATAATGATTACAGAGCCCTATTGCATTTCCTAAGCCAATCTCACATGACTTCACTGTGCTGAACTAGAAATTATGTTTACAGAGCATTTTAGAAGAAAAGCTCTGTGTCTTGTTGACTGTTTCTTCTCAAGGGTTTTTTTTTTATAAAGCCTGATTGCACATTTAAATAAACCTTGCTGAAACACAAGAAACAAGAGAAGCGGGATTTTACCTGCCTTATTTAAAAACAACAAAAAAGTGTTACAATCAGAACACACCTCATTCTCTCTGAACATCAGAAAATGTTGGGGTTTTGGTTGAGATTTGTGTTATCATAATCACTTAAAGGACAAAATAAATCCAATACTGTTAAATGTAGAAAAAGTTTATAAAGCTTCAGTGGTAACTTCTTACATTTCATTACATTTAATAAAAAGTTTCTCATTGTTCCTGTGTGAGTAGCCAATGTGACATATATGAAATACTACAACAGAAACCACAAAAACTGGGGGGAGATGTAGACATAAAAGTTCTATACTTTCAAAAATGATGGCTTTTTGTTGTCGGGAGAAATAAAAGGGGGGGGAAAAAAGAGTTCTTTCTTCTACTCCTCCATTCCCCTTGTTTCTCTATCAATTTATCATAGTGCTTCATTATCTCTTTGACACATACACCCGCTACTCCAAAGTGAAACTTCATCTTCTGAACAAGGGACAGTCAAGAGACAAAATACATTAAAGATGTAATATTTACATGCTGAAATTCAGACTTGAGAGGTTATTATGGGTATATGAATATGGTATGCTGTTCCTATTGTATTTCACAAGGAAGCAAAACAAGCTAACACATTGTCCAAAACATCAAAATGAATGTAATTTCTAAAAAATTGAGCTAAGGACAAAGTTCATTGTTTCCAGAATTTAAAAGGAACCAGCTTATTTCCTGTTCTGCAGTACAGGAAGGATATTCCTCTGGCTAAAGCATTAAGACCGGGAATAGCAAGTCCTGAAAACAAGAACATTATTTTCTTGTGTCACACAAACATTGAAAGTTCAAATACAAACATTTTAGGGCTGTGGCACAGCAGGTTTGTTCAGACTTTACAATATTGTGACACTAGAAACACAAAGGACAGAGGTGCAAGAATGATAAAGAGCAACACTAAAATGTAAACTGATGCAAAGCCATTCAAAAGGTATTGAGTTCCTCTGGAAACCTGAAAATACCTGCTTAAAGGTTGGTTGGGGTTTTTTTTTGTATTTTCCAAGTAATATTAACTGTGAGAAGTCAACAGAATAATAACTTTATAATAGTTTGGTTTTGTGTTCCTTAATTTCCTGTGGCTCCAGGTAAGCCGTGACCTCTTCTTAAGGTATCTCTCACCAACAGGTGTAGACTTGTACTGCCTGGAATCCTGCACCAGCTTTAGTGTGAATTAAAAAAAATCATTTCAATGGAAATGCATTTCAATCACACAGTGTAAAGTTGTGATCTTAAGCTTCTAACCCTGGGGTACATCACGAGCCCAAAGCATGGAGAAACTCGCTGACTACAATGGTGTTTTACAGGAAAGAAAAAGAACTCTGATATGTTCTTGGTTTTGGGTTCCTTGCTTACAAATAGTAAAGTAAGAAAGCTCAGAGTCAGCCTTAAAACTGTATGTGCAATCCTTCTAAAAAATCTTAAATAAGTTGTACCCATCCAAATGATGTGAAAGACAATTTATAAGCAGGATGGCAAGACTACTGTATTGCAATGTATTTCTCCTGTTCTTTGCCTAAACTATGCTTTCTTTTACATCACTAGGAGACTGCAATAAGGCTAGAAAATCATGTCCTGCCCTGGGCAGGAATCTCATCCATGCTGAATGGATTTGGTTCCCATTCCCACTACACTTAAATTTGGCTTTCTTGGAACACTAAGCAAATGACAGATGTGCCTACCAAATCTTTACCGAGTTACAGGTCAGTTTTAAACACATGCCTCTTTATTTCAGGCCCAAGGTCTTCAAGCAAAATGATCTGTTCCAACATCAGTGATGTCCACAGTAGAGCTGATGTATGTCAGACAAAGTAAATAGACCACATTTAGTATTTCTTTTTCAGTTCCATTACCTGAAACACAGTGGGCCAACAAGTTTGCTGGCAATATCACAGTAGGTGCAGGAATGTAAGTACTGCTGTGACTCACATACCAACATATCATAGGCAGGTAATCTATTAAGAAATAGTGCATTTATGATGATATCCCAGATTTCTAATATGTTTTTTATTCAGACTTTCTTTTTCACTAAGCTCTCTCATAAAGCTCATTGTAGATGTACCTGGTTCAGCTGTAACTACCTCAGCATTGCTAGGGTTGTGCTTTCAATATTAGTAATCACAAGTGGGAATGAACATTCTTATTGAATATATTATAATGAACATTATTTCCAAGTATAAATGATGGGAAGCCCCACTGTGTAGTTTAGGAATATATCTATGATTTGTGGCTTCAATTATGGTCAGATAATTGGCTTAAACGTTGCAGAAAGATTTAAAACTGAGCCATAGCCTAAACAATGTACAGTGTAACAAGAGAATATGCAGTAGACTAGAGGAAAAGGGCAAGAAGAACAGTCAGAACATACCTGCACATAAACCTTACGTGCTCCTGTGTGAAGCTTTAGCATTTTTTAAGAAAAACATGTAGCAAACCATTCTTGTCTCTCCTAACATTACTTGTCTGCTCAACATCTGTTCATCTACACTGAGCATTACAAAGCAATAAGAGAAGATTTTGAAGTTGTCCCATCTGTATCTAGACAAGTCATAAAACCAGTGAGAAAATTGAGAAAATGAGAGATATAGAAGATACAGAACATGTAGTTATTCACTTACTAAATAAATACCATGAACTTATATATTACATAATAAGGAAAGGACAGGCTGTAGCATGACTAATAGGAAAGCACTGCAAAGGGGAATGCTTAAGAAGAGATGACTCATAGTTAGAAAGATGGTATAGATAATAACTGAAGAGTTTGACTTGACCAGGGCAAGGAAGTTAAACAGAAACCAAGCTGGATGAAAACCACATGTTTGCTTTTGCAATTAGCTTCAAAACAAGGCTGAAAAAGTGTTTCATATCCACACTTTTTAAAAGGATAAATATTGAGCTGTTGGATGCATTATTAAAGAAAAGAAAATTTTCAAATAGAAAGCTATTGTGAATAAAAACCCTAAATATATAATTTTTTCAAGTTGGAAAGCTAAAAAGGTTTTGCCATTCCAAAGCAAATTCATCAGGAAAAAAGCCAATATTGATGTCTCTATGAAAGAGGTATAAGAATCTCGAGGATCAAAAATACTTTCAGCCCCTACTGTGCCACAAAGTAAAAAGCAGAGCTGTTTCTAAGGAAGAAACAGGAACACTTGTCTGTGAGTTGCACAAGTCCATGCAGGGTTACAGGTCAGGCTGTCAGAGCAGGTGGCCACACTACAGTCAGCAGTGACCCTTCCATGGCCTGGAGTTACAGACAGCTGTGTGTCTTCACTGGAGGGACACCTGAAGTGGGTATGGAGGAGTGAGGTCTGGGAAAAGCTCAGCAAGAAATGGGGACTCAAAAGAAGCAGCTCAAAGAACAGCCAGCCCAACAGGAGGATGGGAGTCATGGAAACTAAATCACCTGTTTTCAATAAGGAAAATATAATGAAATTATCTTCAGAGACAAGGATGAGCCATCTGAGAATTGCACTTATGGCAAAGAATTGCTCATTTATTTCTGTGAGAAACTATCTAGGGTAGAATACAGGTTGATTTAAATCTAATGTAATTAAAGCAAATAGAGACTTTGCTTACCATATATATGGAAATCCACAGAGCAAGAGACTTCTAGAAGAGTCAGTAACATACAAAGTGGTAAATCTAGTAAAGCTGGATGAGATAAGGGGCACAGCTTAAAAAAATACCCAACCTGAAAAAAAACCCTAAAAACCACTGAAGCATTACCCAAACACAGCACACACATATATATAAATATATGCATTTATTACTACTTGTTCTAATATGGATCAGGGTTTGGATGTTTTTTCCTTCTTTTGTTTTTCTCCCTCCCCTTTATTTTAAAGAAGCATTTACAGACAAGCCATCGTGGAATGTGGGGAAGGGAGAATTCGAAAGACAGGACTTGGAGGTACTACAAAGCAAAGTCTCCCTTGGAATGGTATTTACTCAAACATTGTGTTTTACAGATGGTTCTTATTGGGGTAAATCCATTCAGCTTGTTGCCACATAGCTTATCTTTCACTTTTATACAATTTAAATCAGGCATTTACCTAAATAATATTTAAAATAATAAGTGATCTCCAAAATTAAGACATACAATTAACAGGTATTTACATATGTTGATAACTTATAAATGTTGTTAATACTGTTCCTCCTATTTAAAGTACATGTGTAAAAGAAGGGCAATGTTAACACCACTGAGCAAATGTAGTTGCTCAAAGACAGTACAAATATTTTGCACTTCACATTATCTGACAGGAATCCTCCTTCACACCACTGCAAATCTAAAAATTGTCTGTGAACTGCTTCTGAATAAAAGCCATGCACAGAGAGGGCAGTCAAATTCCTGCTTTGACTGGGGGAGAAGGGAGGATATTCTTTTTTGTTTTCAACTAAGTGTACAATTTTAACACTTGAAAACAGGTGGAGAGATTCCAAAATTTCCATGTGTTTTCTTAAGTCAATAAAATGATCATTAAAGCTTGGATAGCTTATTTAATACTTACTGACAAAACAAAAAAGTGTAATCCCTCCTCACAGTAAGAACATCTGGTTATCTGACTCTCGGAGTCAGCAGAAGTCTTGTGACTGCACTGGAGGTAGAGTTTTTTGCCAGCACAAAAGCTGAGTGCCAGAGGCTGGTGCTCCCACTCTTCCAGCTCCTTCCAGTGTTAGTTAGCACACCAGGGAACCAACACTTCTCTGAGCCAGGGAATGGAGATGATGGTGCACAAAGGGGAGCTCATCCCTTAAGCAGTGCACTTGGTTCTGTGGAAGTGTATTTCTGTAAAGCAGAAACTTTTAAAGAGCCAATGCCCTCTTCTCACACCAGGAGTCCTGCTCAGGTTTACACACACTTTGCCCCAAAGGGGCAGAGACTGAGGATAACCAGAACCAGCAGCTCCTCAGTCTCCTGCTGAAGCACCCTGAGGGGTTGAGAGCACTTGAGGAGACAGAGCTGGTTCTGCATCAGCCAGGGACAGGCAGCAAACAGAGCGCTCAGGGCACGTTGTACTGCTGTGAGTGGCAGAAGGAGTGAAATAAAGTGTATTATTAAATCCCCTACAACAAACAGCTTTTATCAGAGCTGAGCAAGGGACTCCTGGTACAAATCTGTAACGTGTATCCTATAGAAAGTAGTACTACATAATTACAAGCACTGGAATGTAAAGAGGCCAAAAATAAATTGATAGTTGTCCTGCAGGAACAATGCTATCTACACTGATTGACAAGCTTTCACCACTGCTTCTTGCCTTGAAAAAAAGCAGAACACATACTGTGCACAGTTCCAGCACTAATTTCACATCTAACATAGTTCATTACATATTAGTTTAAGATCAAATTTACATCTTTTTATATAGAAGATACCATGACACAGCAAATAATTGTTGCCATTTCCCAATTACACAGCTGAAACAAACACTTCACCATGGACAAGGGGTCCAGGAGACACCACACAAATGGTCCTTTCAAATGGCAGCAAGAAGAAAAACAACACATCAAGATTTTTTTGATGTTCTGTATGCAATCACCTCAATATTCTCTCAAAGTTAAAACCCAGTGGATATTACCTATTTAAACCCTTAAAACTGCAAGTAAAAATGAGAAAATGTCCAACATTCCTGCATACCCCCTTGGAAATTTCCAAGAGCGGCAGAAACTCCAGTGCAAGCTGCTAGGCTGGCTGCCATGGAAACAGACAGTGCTGGAAACACGGCCGTTTCCTTTCAATGGAAAGCTGGGATACTGCAAGCCTCCATTTCTTTCTGCCAGCTGCCCACAGCTTTTCTGCAGCCCCTCGGTGCCCCTGGGAGGCCGAAGCACGGAGGGCAGAGGCTGTCGGCAGGCGCTGCAGTGGCACCGGGCGCTGCAGTGGCACAGAACTGACCCCGGGCGCCGGGGCTGAAGCAGCAGCTGTACCTCAGTGCCAGAGTGCCTGGCATGCGGCAGTGAGCACACAGAATTCCATCAGACACAGAACTCCGGGAGTGATCTCAGCATCAGCTTTGTCCTGGAATTGTGGCCCAGCCTCCCAGAGCAGCAGCTGCAGAACCAGAGCACCGAGTGCTCTCTGTGCATCCTGCATTGCTACCCTGCACCTCAACCCCTGCTGCTCGCATCCAGGAGTTTGTGTTTTCCAAACACCAGAACTTTATGCTAGGTTAATCTTCCAGAGATAGGTTTTGCTTTCTCCTGAGCCGAGATTGTTTCTCCCTCAACTCCATGATGAGGTATTGTGCTCTATTTATTAAAAAATGGTTCATTTTTCTCACTAATATTTGTTCTGCGAATAAAAGAATAAAAACCAGTAGAAAGTGTATTTTGTATAGTAAGTAAAAGAAAGAGCAGGTGATATGCAAAGTACATAATTCAGGAAGGTTATGGAATATGGTAGTTTGCACATTCCACCAGTCCAAAGTCAGAAATTTGTTAATATAATGTTCACTTCATTTATAAGGCATTTCAGAGAAAGAAAGGAGGGAAAATCATGAAAATAGCTACCTTTAATTTGTTGGAAATTATTCTAAGTAAGTTGTATGGAATTTTAAAGATAAAATGCATTTAAAATTGTGGTACTCATTCCCCATCGGCCTGAAGATGGTAATACAGCATGTTAAATACTCTCACTTTTAAAACAAAAATAATTCATCACCAATTCATCTTGTAAAAAGTATCAGACATCATCTAATCATGGGTGAATGCCTTAAAAACGTCCATGTATGCCAGGATATAATTTAAAAAAGGAACTATTTTACTTAAGTTTAACTTGCTTTTGTTGAAAAACACCTTACTTACTTGTTATATAATGTCAATTTTCTTTTTCCACTGTTGTTTCCATAGTCTGCTATGACTATTTCCAAAATAATTAAGAAAAGCTGAAGCAGATCTTTTGCATATTCATTTTAAGCAATTACTCAGTCATACTTCCATTACAGCTTAGAAATGCACTGTGGAAGTGTAAAGTGTGTTGAGAGGAGGCTACTGAGGGCCATTTCAGATAATCTCCTCAGAATTCTGGAGGGAAGGCCTGCAGGACCTCCAGATCTCTTAAACGACACCACTGTGACTTAAAGCTTTTGTCTGAGACACTGCTGATGCTTAGGTAAGTGCTTCCAGCAGTAACAGCATCCACTGAAAGCAGAAAATGAAAATCTAGATGGCAAAGAGAGCTGCAAATAAAGTCAACATTTCAAACAAACATATGAACTATAGCAATATCATTAACTGAGAGGCTTAAATGACTAGGATATAGGACAATCTGTATTGTATCCTATTGCTATGGAACATGTTGCTTAGAAACAAGCCAGAACATACACAAGCCTCCAAACAAATTACTGAGGTGTCTGCTGGGATGAATATATATATATATACACACATATATATATGTGCATGGATATGTAAAATGCAAAATCTATACTTTTCATTATTCTGTTGAATGAACATCTTTAAAATGAGAAAAATCATGACCATCTTGGATAAGAAGTCTCAATAAACTAAACCTTTTATATCCATTTTCTGTAAAATTGTGTAACTTAAGTATATTAACAATAACATTTTCTACATCTGCCAAGTATTAATCTGCTTAATGCAGACCCCTGATTTTCTAAAAAATAATCTGCATTTCCTCAAATACTACTATTAGCCTAAAAGTGTACTGTCAAGGGACTCATGAAACTTGAGTTTAAATTCTACATCTGTTACAACTTCCTATGTGATAATTTGGAGAGTATTACACTGAATGATGACAGATGATTTCCAGCCAAGCCCCCTCCATTGTCCATGCTGTTCCTAGGCACAGCAAACAAAATGCACACCCAAGCAGATTCTCCAGCTCAGGAGACTACACATTAATTCAAAACAGAGGAAGGTGGATTGCCACTGAGCTGCCTGATTGCAAACGGGGATGTGAGCAAAGGTACTGAGTCAACTCTGCTACAGACAGCTCCAGACTCTGCAGATGCTCAGTGGGTGAGTCCAGCTGATCACAGGGATGGGGAATTTGCTGCATTAGGGAGGACCCTGCACTAGAGGCTGAGGCTCACACGTGTTGTGTTGGATGTGACAGGAGCCCCAGCAGAGCAGCAAAGCAGATGGTGGTTTCAGAGTGTGGTTTCATAACTCAATATGATCTAACACAGGATTACCAATGAAAAGCCAATGGTCTGTGCCTCCCTCCAACCCCAGCTGCTTCTGCTGCATTCACACTGGCAGAAATGCCTCCTGTCAGGTGTGTGCTCTGGCCCAGCAGCACCATGAACTGAGAGCTCTTCAGCAATACCTGCTCACTGATCCCACTCCGGGCTGTGAAACTCCTAATGCCAACACAAGAAAGAGGCTGGCAGTAAGCAGGGTAGGGCTGGATGGGAATACACCTGGCTCTTGGCAGCAGCAGTCTTAATCCTAACCTTTTATCAAAACTTCAAGAAATCTTATAGTTGCCATAGCAAGTTTTTAAAAGCTCTTTTTAAAAGCTCATCTTCTAACTGTATACAGATTACATACAAAATCAAATTAGTACATCACAGACTTGGTTAATTGAAGTAGTTAAGTATGTGTTTATTATAATGGTATTACAATGTATTTATTATTCATTTAAGTGCTACACTGAAGAAGAAAATTCTGTGAAGTGCTGATTTACGACACACAATCATCCCACTGACATGGTGGTTATGGCAGAGTTTAGCACAGCCTCGTGGGATCAGTACACGGGATTTACTGTGCTTCCTTTATTAACAAGGAATAACACTTTTTTTTGCAAGTATTTTTCTCATTATCTGTGTCTCAAGAAACATACCTGATGGACTACCACTGATAAGGGGTCATAAAAACACCTCTAAACACCGGATAACACAACTTGGAGCTTTTTCTTTATAAAAACCCCAACAAACCAAGAGCAGAATCTTTACCATGCCAGGGCAGGAGAGCAGAAGAGGTCGAGAGTATCAATACTCAACATGCCAGCAATAGCAGGAAGTCTGTTGAATAAACAATTCTCATGCAACATGGATTTGATTGTGAGGGATGAGGGGAAGAAATCCTTCCTGACTACACCTGGAATTCTGTTATTCAGGCAGCACAAAGACAATTCCAGTGCTCACCTGAGAAACCCACTCATTCCACCCTGCATCCTGTTTCCAGCACTTGCCAGTCTCCAGTTCCTCACACACCAGTAAATTTAAATAGCAAAACAAATCCCGGAAAGAAATTATATTTCAAGGTGGAAATAAAATTTCCTTCCTGGCTAGATTTTTTTATTTAGAGTAGCCTGCAGGCAACTGGTAACTTTGAAACACAGCTTACCATATGAAAAATATGGTACAAACAAACTGGGATCAATAGCCTTTTAAATCCCACCCATGCACCAGACTGATCTGTCTCACCAATGTAATACTGTGTATTCAAGCATTCTGCATGGTCATACAGCTCATCCATCTCTATACTGAAACAATTTTGGGTATAAAACAAGACTTCCTCAGCTCTTTCCAGTGCTGCTAGGAACCTTTCCATCTGCAGTCCAGATACATTCCCAGTTCCTAATACATGCCCTGTTCGATGGCACTGAATCTTCCTTAGTGACTATGCACATTTAAGGTTTTTCACTTGAATTTTCCAGATGTTGTGGTTGCTTACTTGATGGTGCTACAAGATGCTGCAGGAGCATCAATGGTAGAGGAATTTCTGAAAAAGCTGTTTAGTTAGCACTGTGTGACTGACCTCAGAGAAAGAAAATATCTTTGTTCCTTGCTCATACAAAAGGTAATTTTGAGCAGATAGATAAAACTAAGAACTGTTTTCACAAAAAAGGCAACATGTAACAATAGTATCTGAGCTGTTTACAAGAAAGGTAACTAAAAGGATTTCCTCCCACGCTGCAGGATGCTATAATGTGTATCAATAGCCCAAAAAAAGAAAAAACTTCAGCTTTGCAATCTAAACTGCTAATGTCCTTAATGTTCGTTTGCTGAAGACAAAAATCAATTTCCATATAAAAAATACTAAGTAAAAAAATAATTGCACCTCACAGTTCTCTTAAGGTACTCATTGCTGAAATAAGCACTGTACTATCTCAGGATTTTTAGATTCATCAACCTGTGCAAAGTAGCTTATGAAACAAAGGCACCTTTTGAATAACTGGATCTCTAAATACTTCATCTGAGTTTGCCAATATAATTACATTTTTAATTTTTGCAGGTTTGACAATTCACTTGTTTTTAAGTATTTTTGTGTCCGAAGGAAGAAACATTTGAAAATTCACATGGCAAAAATCAGTCAAATCATTTTAAGGAAAAAGAAAGGAGAAGAAAAGAGGAGGGGAAAAAAAAGAGATAGAATGGCACAAGTTAATTTAGAAGATACTGCTCTGTAAAATAAGTTGTCTTATAATTTATGTCTTTAACAAAGTAAAATATGTTACCTGTAGTATTATTTAAATAGGATTAAACTAACAACTGCAACCAAAGTTTTAAAAATCTATGAAATATCTGAATTATATATTTCATAATATTATAAACTTGAAACATGAAGCTCTGTTTTAGTCTCTACAGACAAGAATCAAGCAGATTTGGAGAGTTTTCAATAATTCATTCTATATACTACAAGAAAGAAAATGATTGTTTTTCTAAGCTTTAGAAGGAGGAAATGCTGGAAGAGGAGATCCTGTAGTCAATCAAACTCTCAAGAAGAGGTTCATTATTTCAATCATTACATTACCAAACTTGGGAGAGATAAAAGGATAGGCAATATTCACCAGGGAAAGTGAAAATGGAGAACAGGTACTAAAACACAGAAAAGGAGGCAAAGATAGTGATTATGGAAAATAATTATACCTTCTTTGATGCACTGAATAATTTAATCTCTAAAATATTCATGAAATTAGACTGGCAGAGTGTCCCATAATTGCAGGTTTTTTGCTACTCTGACAGACCATCATTACTATAATGTACATTCTTTCATCCACTTTCTCCATAACTGACATGCTTGAAGAGGCCTAAAGATAATCATTACCGTGGTTACTCATTAGCCCACCTACACTACCCACAGTGCTGAGTTTTGCCATGTTTTTCTGCCCTTTATTTCTTGGTTGCTTACCCCAGCTAGGTTCTGCTTCCTCCAGCACTGCAACTCCTGACCCTCTGCACCTCCTGGCTCCCTTCTCTCCCGCTGCTGTCCCCAGAGCCCAGCAGGGCTTTAACGGGGCCTTTCTGAGCTGTGAGGCAAAAACACCCTGAGCAAGAGGCCACTGCTGCCCTGTCCTTCAGTCAGGGTCTCCCAGTCAGTACTTCCCTGCCACAAAGGAAACAGATTTGTTCTGCTCTCAGCCACTGCCACATGTAGCAACACAACCTCTTACTACCTTTCTAATCAATAGGAGACCTTTGGTATCAGTATATTGCATAAAAATCAGTGTTTTCTCTAGTTCTAACTTAAAGGTAAGTAATGGGGTTTTACACTAATCTGTCAGGCATTGAATTTAATACTGGCTATGGGCTTTTTGCCATTTTAAATATTATTAAGGTCCAAATTTAAAAAATAAATGAATCAACCACCCCCCCCCCAAAAACCCAGCATTTAAATTCTGAGAAATGCAGGGTCTCATGTAGAACTCTTGCCACCACACCAAGGGAGAAATCTCTGAATCACCAGAGGTATCTGAAGGAAAAGCCAAGGCAGAGCACTGTAAAAGGAAAGCAGGATTTTTATCTACTACAAATACAGTTTGTGTCCTATTGATTAAGAAGCTGGAGTTGAGCCCAGAGCTGCAAGAGCCTGGTGTGTTAACTCCCACCAGTGTCAGACTGCTCTTGGCAGGGCTGGCAGCTGACCTCCAGGTCTCTTCCTTCACCCAGGCCAGTTGGAAGAGTCCTGCCCATCAGGAGTAAGACAATTTCTCTATCTCAGCAGCATTAAATGATGTTCAAAATATTCTGACTATTGTTATTTTAGAAAGACACACCTGTGCATTTTATCAATTTAATGCCCAGTTGCAATAGAATCATTTAAAAAGATGCAATGTAGTTTGAAAAGCACACGTCTCAAAACCAGAATCAAATCTAATTTAAAGTATGGGGGGAGAAGGGAATTCCAAAGAAAGAAAAGAGCTGAGAAAAGCGCTGTTGAAACTGAGGCAGCAATATGTCTAATCCTAAAGATTTGCATGATTTTATTCTGACATGCTATTTATTATGAATGTTTATTTCATTATATTTATTTCAATAGTGCCATTTTGAAGCTTTGTTCAGTATTTACAAGACAATTTAATAGTCCTTCATTGATTCAGCAGTAAATGATACTCTGAAAAGACTACCTGATCACTCATTTTAATTAACACTACAATTCCTATCAAGTTATCATCATTGTTATTTGCCTAGTTTCAAGTAAAATTTAAATTCAGTTTTTAGAGGTTGCTTTTGTTTTGGTTTTTCAGAGGGAAAACCATATCTCATTTAATGTACAAAAACTCTTCCTGACCTACAGCATTACATCAGACATGCTAGTGAACTGAATGTGCCCAGGACTTCTGCATTCTCTGTCCCCCAACCAGCGACTGACCTTCCTTGAGACTTTTCTGGCTGTTCACCTCAAGGCATTCCTTCTCCTTCAGTGGCTTAAGATCTCCAGCAGGTAAGATCTCGGAAAAGCCCTGCTGCTGCTTCTTGGAGCTATCGATCATGGTGGGAATCCTTTAGAATGGCAACATGCAGCACCGAAAAAACGCAGGCCGCGGTGGGCAGCGGTGCAGCGCGGTGCGCACGGGGCCCGGCGGCAGCGGAGCCCTACGGCAGCAGCCCCGGCGCCGCCGCGCCGCCCATGGCGCTGCCGCTCGCCTCGCCTCGCCTCGGCTTAGTCCGGCTCAGCCCGCCTCGGCACGGCTCGGCTTAGTCCGGCTCGGCTCGGCTNGAGCCCCCAGCCCGCTCGCAGCGCGGGCACGCAGCGTGTGAAGCACACACAACTCGCAAACCCCTCCTCTCCTCGCAGCCAGACACTCCCTCTGCCTCTAGTTCCGCTCGCTCCCCCGGCACCGCGGCGTTTCACTCCGCAGCTCGCTGGTCAATCATCTGACAAAGAATGAGTCAAGCGGTTAAAAATAAATCCAGCAGTTGCTGGAGCAGCATTCGCTGATACCTAAGACAAATTGCTGCTGAGGGCTCTCTCCTTTCCCCCCTTCCTTCTCCCTGCCCCCACTCCTCGGAACACCGCTGCAGGCAGCAGAAATATTTCATCTTCGCCTGACCCGCACATCCATTGCTCATTAAGTTTCACCGGTAAACAAAGCTGCACAGCGGCATTTGAAAAAGTTACGTTCGGGAACCTTCCCACCCTCCCAACCCTAGGCTTGTTTCAGAGACATTTATCTAGCAGAGGTGACTGGGAAAACCAGTGATTATTTCCATGCCTTTCCCTGCAGTATGAGACTCTGTTCCTTGTTGTAAATATCTAAGCCCCGAGTATTTTATTGTTTTCCTTTTCGCATTAGTTACACATCTCATTATTCCCAGCAGTTTCAGGAGTATTTCCTCCCACAGCTTCTGATCTGCCATTCTCTGCAGCATATCCCATTTATCTTACATGAGTCATCAACTTCAGTGTCAACCTGGAAGATTTCAGGGAAATGGATCCCCTCTAATTACCTGGCATTGGCCATGAGGGAACAGCAGACGAGTCTGCATTTAATTTCCTGTACTTAGAGAAAATAAACTATACATAGTGTTAAAGAGTCTCTACATGTCAACTAGGAACTCTGGCAGGTGTATTTTCCTTTCCCGTTGGCCTAAAAATGCTATCATTGCACATACCTTTCACATCTCTACTTTGTATTTTAAATCTTTCACCCTCAAATTTTAAAGGACGTCTTCATTCACATGAAATGTTTCACTTCCACAGAATCATAACTGAAAATACCTATATACATTTGTATACAGATTTTTTAGAAGTGAATTAAAAATTTTAAAAAATAAATCAAAACAAACACCTATCTTTTCCTCTTTGGATCTTTCTACAAGACAATCCCTGGGCACCGACTCCTCACCTTGGCAGTGCACACCCGGGACAAGTGACAGCACGAGGTGTGAAGCTGCCTGACCCAGCCAGCAGGATTTGGAGCTGCTGCTGGGAGAAGGGAGACCTAGATCTGCTCAGAACTGCAGACTCGAAGGAGGCATGAGCTCACCAGGCTTTAGCAACCTCTTGACATGTAAGGAGCTGACAATACAGGCAAAAAACTCTTTGCAGCATGAATGATTTGAGGCCACTCTCCCAGCCTAAAAACCAGTTGTCTGCACATCATTTGTATAAAAATTATCAGCTTAAATTGTGTTCTGCTTAAATACAAGTTACAGACTATTCCAATACATTTGCTTTCGCAGTGATTTTTACTGAACACAAGAAAAAAATATTGTGGAAAAGCTCCTTCATAAATCAAATTAACTTTCTCACTGCCTGCAGCTGAACACTTACTGGGCATAAGAGACAAAATTACTGTTGAGAAACTCCACACATTCAGGAAATAATAACTCAGACAAGCAGAATACAAACACATACTGCTTAAACTTAAACACATATTAAACTCTGACACAGTCAATAAGCAGAATCTTACACACTTACTGATACAACAGATTATAACTCCACGTTTTTCTTGTGCCAAGAGTGAAGTTAACTGTTTGGATGGATGAATTATATTCTAACAATAGAACTATATTCTAACAACAGTGTAACAATATATAACAGGAGAAATTGTACTATGGAAGGGTGCAGCGCACTTCACACACTCTGAACTGATTTCCCAATGATTCAGAAAACAGAGTATTTTGAAATTTAAAAAACTCCATGCTCTAATGAGGAAGCATGTAATTAAAGAACCCAGAGGAAGCCAATTTCCTTATTTCTGAAGGAAGTTCTATCCACTGCTATCTGTTTATAGTGCTTTATATAAATTGAGAGTGCCCAGCGCTCAGGTGGAAGATGATGACAGTAACAGCAGCTGGGTGGGAGCAGTTCAAGCCTTCAGGAGCATTTCTCTTGTTTAGAAAGATGAGTTTAGCCAGGAGTTCATCCTATCCATTGCTCCCCCTTTCCAAGGGTAGCCACCTCACAGCAGATCAATGTGCTTATGCTTCAGCTACTTGGAGCTATACCTCATCTTTTGCTTCAATTTTACCTTAGTTCAATACAAGCTTAACATAAAGATGAAAATTTTTAAATACCTTTAAAAATCGGATCAAAATCTCAACAGTGACATGCAAAATCTTTAGTAAGAAAAGCAGGAATCACAGAATTTATGAAAAATAAGAACAAGGAAATTCTTGTACAGACCAGGAGAGATGAATGGTCAAAATGATGCTGTGTATTTTTCATGTAACCAAATATTGCTGTTGCCAGTAAATGCTACACAATATGGAATATTTGGGTGAGGGCAGACATAACAAATGAAGACAAAGAAAAGATGCCTCTGAAGAAGGAAATAGTTACTGATTCAGTTATACTGTGAATATTGGGAATATCTGGATATTCTACTCAGGGAAAAGTTTCTCTTCAATCCCTGCCTGAAGAAAAACATTTATTTCCCATGTTACGAAAATTATTCCTATTCCAACAACCTCTTGTTTTCCCAGCAGTCTTGAATATATACTAATCCAAGCTTAATTTGAATAACTTGGTTTTACTGGTTACTTGAGTGTGCAACAATGCAGTTCTTGTATTTTTAGTGATAAGGCTTCAAAGAAAAACTAACCATCATCTCAACATGTCTGCTGGAAAAGTCTAAAACTCTGGGACAGTTTCACAGGTACCTGGGGGCATCTCACAATGGCCAGCTCCACAGCACTGCAATGTGGGAAAAATACATGTTCTTATGATGGACCTTGCCAACACTCTTAAGAGCTGTCCTAGAAGGAACAGAAACTGTAAGCACAGTGCTAAAGTGACCTGGTCACTGCCTGCACCCAGATGTTCAGAGGTTCCTGAGCAGCTCCCACCTGAACCAAGGCAGAGCTGCCTTTATCCCCAGTGCTGACCCATCTGCCCTTTAAGGACTCCCTCTTCCCTGCCAAATGAAATAAATTTGTAACTCCTCTAGAATGATTCACACACATTCTTACCTTTGATTGCTAAAGCACCACAATGACTCCTCAGATTTACTCATGCACTTTCAAATCTGATGGTAATTTTTTAAGCTCTTATGAAATAGCAGAAGCTCTGTCATGAGCCACCACCACCACTGATACATTAAGCACACTGCCTATGTTTAGCCATTATCTGTCTTGAAGATTATTTTGACAGATAAAAACTGCTTTGTGTTTCAGTTACTTTCACTGTTGGTTTTAAAGGACCCTAATTCCACATTTATCTTAAAAGAAATGGTGACTTTAGAGGTGGGAGCTTAATACTTTCCCATTCAAATCACCTATTTTGGCCTACCACAAAAAATCCTGTAGAGTAAGTATTAGTGAAACAATAGCAACTTGTTTCTTGTTTGTTCTTTGACTACTCTGTTTTAGCAGTAGTACAGTTAATAGAACAACCCATGAATTATGCAATATAAATTAGGGACAGAAAAAGCTTGGGATCTTTCAACTCCACTCAGAGATTGAAATGATTTTGTGTTCAGTGTCCAAAAGTGACCTGGGATTTGGCTTGTTATTTGAAATTGATGACATTGTTAAAAACAGGTAAAAAACTTTTTCAAATTGCAAATTTTTCATCTTCTCTTTTTTCTGCTGTTTAAATAGAGAATGTTTTATAATAGAACTACTCATTTCCAAATCTCTGCAATTTGAGCATGTACCTGTTTCAAAAGAGCTGGTTTTAACATTACAAATAGCAAAATGACACTGAGGATCACAGAGAAACCTATCATGACCTAAAAACAAAACTGTGGCTGAGAGACTGGTTTCTATCAAACAACAAACCCGAAAGTTTCTCTTTCAGCTGAAAGAAAATCTTGAGTTGTGCATGTTTTTTCAATTACAGGTTTAAACACCATTACAAACTGCATCAGTGTATCCAAACCAGAGGCTGAAGTGAAAGACACACAACAAGCTCTTGGTTTCAGTGAAAATTAAATGTTAGAATTTGCAGTCTTTTCAGAGGGCAGAAGCACCTCTCATTTGAATTTCAATTTAAGTTGAATATATTGCATAAGAGTGGGTGAAATGAAGAAATAAGGCCTCAGAAAGGAACATCTCTGTCAGCTCCGTAACCCAGAGTCCAGTAACATCTCATTTAATAGCAATGTATTGCACAATTTTTCATAAATGTTTGCTTTACATCTAAGGTCATCGGCTCTTCTTTCTTCCATTCTTCTGCAACACAGACTTCCAAATGTTCTTCCAAGCTTCAGCCTACAGCAAAAGTGTTATTTAAAAAGTGGAAGGGTCTAGTAGATATTAACCAAAATTCCAAAGTACAGAAGGAAGCAATGCAGCCCATGGTACCTCCCCAGTGCCTGGTGTCTGCCCCTCACAACAGATCCCTGATCTGGGGGAAGCATCAGTGACCTGCTGAGTGACATCACTGACTGGGAGCTGCTTCACAACCTTATTAAACACCAAGTAACTAAGCAACAATTGCTTTAACAGTGCATTCCAACTCTTCACATCATATGGAACTCATTCCTTTGCAATCCCATCAAAAAGAAAAACAAACCCAAACCAAACCCCCTTGGGCGTTTAAACTCTTTCACTACCGCAATAACATTTTCAAGTGGGAAAAAAGCCTAATTACTCAAATATTTATTTCACTTTGGCTTTATACACACCTTGATTAATATCTTGGTGCTTTATATTGTGTTAAGATAATCTAATTCTTGATCATAGTGTAGTAATTTCTTCACATAGGAAAATAGTGCTCTGACTACACAAACCAAAACATCAATTTACATAACCCCTATTATAATTTATTCTATTACTTCTATAAACACTAACAACATTACTTCAGATTACTAATTAAGGGGATTTGTTTTGGGAGTTCTGTTCTGCCTATATTCTCCACCATTGTGGCAACAAAGACCCAAACAGCACAAATAATGGTCATCATCTACCTCAGTCACCCTTCTCAGAAAAATACCAAACATCTACAGTGATGTCAAATTTGTAAGTCTGCATGTTCTACTTCTCCCACTAAAACCCACACAAATTCCTTTTAAGGAAGGACATATGTTGGAAGTGTTCACTGCTTAAATGAAAACTACCTTCAATTTGGTCTTGCCCATATACACATCTAAATTAATAAATATTTTTAAAATCTGTATATAAAGTACATAAAAATAAGCATTTTTGTATGTTTAACTATACAGATCTATGTTTAACTGCATATATATATATCCTGTAGAGGACAATATTTAGTCATCTACTGTGCTAGCCCTGATTTGCAAAAGGTGCCTATAGTAAGTGCTGCACACCAATTACCAGTCCTGTTTGCTCCCTGTCACCTTCCTGTAGTGGCTCTGTCACAAGCTGACACTTCAATGACAACACCTGCACCTGGGACTTAATTCTAACAACTGACAACAATTTTACAATGGAATTTAAAATTAACTCAACGTTCTTTTCTAGCTAGGCATTTAGTTATGCCCATGGAATTTCAAGAAAAAAGGTCAGAATAAGATCTGAGTAAAGTTTGTTCAAGTGATCTCTTTAAAGGAAAACATGCTTTCTGTATCTTCCACAATCACTCAAATGCCAGGCCCTCAAACAGGATTTCATATATACCAGATGCCTTGAATTGAGTCAGTCACAGGTCATGTCTCCTGTGTTAATCTCTTCACAATAAGCAGATAATTAAAAAAAATAATATCTATAAATCAAACTAAAATGATGGAATGTTTGTTTAGAAGTTTACCAAATGGAATGACCCTGCTGGAATTCTTTCATGTAGCCTGTGAAAATGTCAGAATATATTCCATTTAAGAGGTCACAGTCCCTAGAGATCTCTGAGTTTTGGCTCGTATGTCTTTTCACATGCTTTAATATTTGAAAATTGTTCCTTGTAGACACTGACTGATGGCCTGGGAATGCTAGGATTGTGGGAACTGGCAGTACCAATGACAAAGACAGACTTACTGGGAAATCTGTACCTACTCAGTTTGCGCTCTCCTCTCGGAACAGATAGGACGACATTCAAATATTTACAGGGAAACCAAGAGACATGGGTTTTTTCTACTGACATCTTAAAAAACCAAACCAAACCCCAGAACCAAATTCACCCAAAAAACAGAGAACTCCCAAAAAAACCAAAGCACAGAGATAAACACATATTAATTACAATATGCTATGTGTTCTTAGCAAAGATTATTTAGTAGAGTATTTGCAATGGATGTTCCATGGGCTATTAAAACCTTAATGGAAAGACAAACCCCAGAATCACTGAGGCTGGCAGCAGCCTCTTGAGATCCCCTGGCCCAAGCCCTGCTGGAGCAGAATCAGCTACAACAGGCTTGCCCAGGACAGTGCCCAGATTGATTTTTAGTATTTTCATGGGTGGAGATTCCACAGCCTCTCTGGGCCACCACAGTACACAGACACATCATTTATGCACTACACTGTAAAAGCACACACACATTTCTACTGTAAACTGATAGAAACTGTGCACTTCTTTATCTAGATAGGTCTTTCAGGATACACTTCCTTTGAGGTCTGGTTTGTGGAGGATTCTTATGTTTGGTTTGCTGGTGTTTTTGTTGGTGGTGGTAGTGTTAATCAGAATATCTGCATGTTGTTTTCCAGATCTCACTGCTTTCAGCTTAGTGATTATGAAACTGAATTTAAGATGACATTTTCAATTATATTCCCTGCCAAGCTATTACTTTAATTAGAACTAAGTTTTCCATTTCTTATTCTCTATTCTTTCCACTAGCCACTTTTTCTACACTGTGTCCCTCCCAACTCTCTCAAAAAACCAAATTCTAAGCACAGTGACCTACCTCTATATCAGTACAAGAGGAAAAAATACAACTAATCACTGATCTTAAAGGAGTGGAGAAAAACCCGTGATACACAAATGCAAGGAGAATGTCCCAAATCACCTGATTCCCTATTATCAAATCTGCAGTTCAAATCTATTAATTGCACAGAGGATTGAGAATTTGTTCAGAAGCCATAAAACTATGTCAAGAATGCACATTACCAGCGCTACATACTGATGGAGGGGAAGGTAAGAGATAACAGGCCAGCTAATATACCACAACTCTTTTAGATGCCAGAAAAATCCCTTGGATAATCAAATTTATTTAAGTAATACCATTAGGTTAAGTGGGATGTGGATTTCATTCAGTTATTTTAGGAACTGTGTTTCCCAGCTGACTAGACTGGTCCCTTAGGAGGACTCAATATACACCAACTGGAGTATTTGTTTGGGTTTGTGCTGGGTTTTGTGTGTGTATGTGTTCCATCTTCCCCTGAATCCCCCACAGTTCCCCACAAGCTCTCCAGCCCCACAGGAAGCTGCAATTCTCACTTGAGCTTTGGTGCCTCAGGGTCTCTGCTCCTGAGTGTCCTTGTTCTTACACAGCCAGGGGCACTGCTTTCTTTGGGCTGTTTTCTCCCAGTTGAGATTTTACTAGTCTTGCTTTTACTTTAAGATGTTCACTGTCCCAAGGCTTTTTTCCTACGAAACATCCAAAACTCTTGGTTCTTCTCTCAATCAGCCCAATTCTGCTGGAGAACAGTTGTTGCCAGCCATGGGAGGCACAGCACCAACTTCTCTACTCTCTTCCAGTTCATGATGCACAACCCCAAAGAGTAGCAGAAGCAATCCCATTGCTGCAAGAAGAAACAATTCCATCCCTATGCTGGTTGAGTTTGAAGGCCCCCAGTGCCTGGACAAGAATTGCTTCTCCACATGACACAAAAGGCAGGGAATAGGTACCCTCCTCTTCTGACAGGATTTATGGCCAAACTGCAGAGCTGAAGGGCAGTCAATGGTCTGGACAGGCACCAGCCACTTATCCACCCATTCTACAAGAATATAACCAGGCTCCCACCTGTGGATGACAACTGCACAAGAGCAGTCTCTTACACGTCTCTTTTTCAGAAACTAGCAGCCACTTTCACAAGAAGAGTTTGGCACAATGAGATAGTCAAGAAGGCCACTGCAGAGCCAAGAGAGGTTGCTGTAAAACACAATCTAGGAGCTTTCTATTTCATATTTACCTTGAAATAATGATTGCATGGCTCCTCACACCCAGCCCTTCAAAGCTCCCTCTTCCAGCCGAAGTGGTATGCTCACCAGTTCTGGAAAAGTACTAATTCAGCATACAAAAAGTTCTGGTCATGCACTGCTTCCTTTTTTTGATGGTATCTACATGTGCAATCCCTTCCTATCATTTGGGTCTGAAACAGCAGGTTGGAAAGCTGCAGGCACTATCATTCCATCCACCCTCCTGCTGTCAGCAGCAGACAGGGTATCCTTCCCTCCCTTGCCACCTCCTGGCTCTCAGACAGAAGCTCGTGAAACTGTGGTACAGTGTGTGGGCAGCACATTGTTCTGACTGATACCTGGGCTGTGCCATGCTGCTGCTACTCTTGTCAGCCTTCCTCCACCACAGCCCAACTCCCCAAACACCCAGGCATCAGTCTTATCCCTCCTGCTTCCAAAGAGCCATGGCCGCTCTTTCCCCAAGCTGTCCTTCCTAAGGACAAAACATGCTGCCTAAAAAGCACATACACCCAAACCTGGCATCCTTCAGGCAAGGATGCAAACACAGAATGTGTTTCTAAACTCCATATATGTGAGCAGCCCCACTGCTCCTGAGAGCCTTGGCTGTCATGAGACTGCCAGAATGACAGACACATCTCTGTTATCACTCAGGAGGTGACAAGTGTGAAGAGCAGAACCAATGAAATAGGAACTTTTGCTGCTTTTTAGCAAGTGGAGCAAGAGTTGGCCTCCAGAGGATAAACCACTGCAATACACAGTGCACAGGCTTACATGATCAATGCACTGTATGTACTGCTTAATTATCCAGAAAGATGTTGTCTAATGAGAACCTGAAATTACTTTCATTATCAATAGAGTATTGCCCACAGTCATGAACTTGAAAACAGCTCAAATGAAATAGGAGAACCTTAAAATTGTGACAGCCCAGAAGACCAACATACAACATCCACCTCCCAAAATGATCTATTTGTCTTTGTTCTGGGAGTAAATACCTGCATGTAATAAGTGACTAGAAAATCTTAAGCTCCTAATGCACTCCAACTGTTTTGTTATTGATCCTCTGCTGGAAGTTAAAACCTCTTTGGCAGAGTTGGCACAGCATATAAATGTTCCTTTGTAAACTCAAGGGACAATAATTCCACTGGAGCTTAACCTAACAATGAGAATTTGCAGCAAACTCACCGAGCTCTGCCCACCCAAACTCTTTATGCCTGCTTTGCTCTGTGACTGGGATCTCTGGGGCAGAGGGCAGGGGAGAGGAGGAAAATGTGAAAAAGGAGAAGATAGTAATAGCTCCAGTGACTGTTGGCTCACCAGGCACGCTGTGTTTACCTTCATGGTAAACAAAATCAAACCAGAGCAGAAGCCTCCTACCCTTGCAGTGACATTGGAAAAGCTGGAAACACAGTTTCTGTACTAACTTGTGCAAGTCAGCTTAACAACACTGCAGAACAACACTAGAACAGTTCAGCCTCCTACTGGACTACTGCCAAAAGACTCATTCAAGTAAACAAAAGGTTTAAAGGATCACTACCAAAGCTCACAGTAAGCATAAATCTTCCTGCATAAAAATATCCTACCAAAAAAGCACCCTTTAACATTTCAGAATTTTTTAAGTGCCACTGTATTTCTGTGAACTGCAATCTCTTACCCTTATAGACTTCATAAAGTAGTGACACGCTAAAATACTCTTGCAAATATCCAATTTTTTGTAAAATGTAGAAGTATTAAATTACTAAAACTACTTTTAATTTGAATGCCTCAAGTTCAAAATTCACTTTTACAAATTTTCTTCTGACTTTCATCATTTCTATAAAACAGTTTCTAACCAAATTAACCAAAATTACTAAATCTGAACTTATAGATGAGCAATAGTTTGGCTGCTCTGGAGGTTTGACAGTTTGACAGGACACAGATACCCACCTCATCCATTTCGGTTTTACAGGAAAATTAAGAACAAACAACTTCTCCAGAAGTATACTAATAATGACTTGAACTTTACAGAATGCAAAACATTAATTATGTATTATTTATGCAGAAAAAATATTATTAAAAATTATCCCTTTTTGTCTGATAATAATACAACTCTCAAAAATATTTCATCAATACTCATAGTATATACCAGCTGTAGTTTTAAAAGTATTTTAAAATACCCAGAGATCCCGCTGCAAGAGCTGCCCCGGCGGGTGAAGCTCCAGGACACGCTTCCCAACATCCCGCCGCACCTGGACGGGCAACTGCGAGCGAGGGGAGCCGCTGGGTCCCGCCGCGGGCACTCTGGCACTCACCATTCTTTCGCTCGGTGAGGGGAGGCAGGCAGGGCCCGGCCTGCAGCGACAGCCCCCGCAGTTCGTGCGCCACGGCCTCGCTGTGCGGGCTGGGCGCCAGCCGCGCCGGGGGCCCGGGCTCGTCCTCGCCGTCCGCCGGTTCCATGCTGGGCACGCCTCGGCTCTCTGCGGAAACAACGCGGCTCCGGTCACTCTCTGCTCCCGCAACACCCACAAACGCTTCGCACACTGCTCAGCCCTCACACTCGGCTTTGGGCAGTTCTTTAGCTCGCAAAATTCAGCTTTAGAATTATGGGCATTACTTAATGATTTCCCACAAAGATTACGGGTTGGCAAAAATATAACCAGGGAATGGATTCGGAGGCAATTGAACAGAGAGGCAGAACAGTTTCTGCGCTCGCACTGACAGAAACATCACCCAGTGTCAACCCTCACGATGGATGTCCCGGGCCCCACCCTGTGCCACCAGCCGCGGAGCAGCACAACATCCCTTTTCTCCAATAGCTTCTACTAGAGAACGCTGAATTCATATATTGTGCTAACATACAAATGGCTTTTAATATTTTGAAGTTCTGTACAACTCTCCTTCAGATCCCAAACTAATGTCAGTATCCATATGACTTCACACCACCAAAGGACTGTATTAGAACTAGTTAATCCTCAGTCTCCCCAGCGAGGAAGACTTTTGGCCATGAATATCCAAAAATTAATTTTACTGCCCACTAGCTGCTCACTGAATAATTGAATAAAAGTCCCAACTTACTATTTCCTTCCTTTCTATCATAGTGTAATACTTAATCTACAGCCAGGAGAGACAGAAGTATGAATTACTGCTACAGGCCTTTTATACTTCACAGAACTATCAAGTCATTAAAGTTTCAATAAATCAATATGGACTTCACTGAAGTCTTATGCCTGGATTCTTGGAAACTTGAATGATATGAAATATCAGAAAGCCACAAAAATGAAGAAATATCTTCTTATTGTGAGATTTTTTGTTAATTTAAAATTATTTTTCTTACGAAACACAACCGCTTGCCATACTCAGCCTTAAACTTCAATTTTCAAATATTCTAAATATAAATACCAGATGTGTTGGGGTGCATATTCAGAATTTTTAAAGTGCAATATATGTTTCAGTGATCAATACCAAAATATTTCAAGTGCTACCATGATATTAAAAAAACCAAGATGACAAAAAATTATCCCGATCACCAAAGAACGGTCTACACTACAAAAAGGCAGAGAATCATGTTCTGAAAGTGTGAATTGAAAAATAAGAACTATAAGCAAGTACTGCTTGATATACACCTAAATAGAACAATTATCATGGTTAAGTGCATATTTTTCATTATTTTCCCTAGTTACCAAATGGTGCTTTCACATTACATGAAGACACATTAACTTACTGTTATGCAAGATTTTTTTTCTTTGTTCTTAGCTTTTAGAAGCATAATTTACTCAGCTCTCACTCGATTTCCTGACATTACACTCTCCTCAAACTCCCACTCACCCATACGAATTAAGTACATTATTAACCAAGCAGGTCTCTTCAGAGCAGAATTTAAGTGAAAATTTAGCTGCTTATCTGTTCATATTCACGGCATTTTATCCACAATTTACTAGTTATGGGTTGCCTTGGAGTCACTTTTCATAAGCCACATGAGCTGTTTTCATGCTTTCAAACCAGATGTAATTAATAGAAACACTTCTTGTACTAAAAGTTTAGCATTTGTTATGCTGCAGGTTAGCTTTGACTGGTTTTTTTCCTCATGACATGTAAGTAAACATCACACTTTGAATGAAATCAGCTTGACTTTCACCACTTCTACAACACACTGAGGAACTGGTAACATGTCCATCTCTTAGTTTTTGTTTTGGGAATGTATAGAAATGTGGGTTTATTGTCCAGATCTGAGAACACAGCATGCAATTAAATGATGTTGATTGCAGCACAGCAGCACAACTCAAAACAAGTTTGACTTCCCACACAGAATGTGCTTGATCTGTGGTTTGAACATTAACAGATCAGACTGGAAGGGATCTCCTGGAGGTCATCTAGTCCATCTCCCCCATGCCATGGGATTACCAGTTCTCAAGAACCTGCCATATCAGCTTCTGAAAATCTCCAAAGCAAGACAATTTCAGCACCTCTGGGTAACCTCACTATGAATGCTTTGCCTACCCTCTTCACACAGAAGAATTTATTTCCTGCTGATCATGACTCTCAGGTCCCCATTTTCACAGTGATTTCATACAGTACATGCATGTCATCATTAGGAAACATCTAAATTCAAGGTTCTTCAGTGCAGAACTGTAACCCTAATGTTAAACATTCCAATTCACAGTGAAGTCCCAGATATTGCACTGCCTTTTTCGTAAATCTTTTAGATAGGCTACTAAAAACCCAGGTATGTTCTCAAATGGTCCTTTAACGCTAGAACAACCCTATTGCTACGTTGCTACATAATCTTTGAACAAAAGACACTCTAGAATTCTCAGAAAGTCTAAATTCCTCAAATTCCGTACTCATATCTCAAATCAATTTTGCTCTCACTTCTTTTCATTATTACTTATGAACTGCTGCTGTATTAGACTACAGAAATATTTCTGAGCTAAGAAAAACAAATTCTCTTAACCTTCCCCAAAAAGGAAAACACACATTCCCACCCAACATTTATAGGGTTTTTTTTGTAGGGAGAAAAAGAGTCAGTGACCTACATCATGAACATCTGGCTTAGATACACTAGGATCCTTACAGCTCCTTACTAAATCAACGAACAGAATTTCTAAAAAAATATTATAAGGATGACAAATTGAAGATGTGCAATGATAAAATATAAACAATTAATTTGAAAAAAGATATAAATTCTTATATCTTGTTCTATTAGAATCTAGTAAAAAATTCATTCAGCTGTTCAGCTTTCTGAAGACAACTCCTAAACTTGGCATCCATGAAATTACTAGTTTGTCTTTGGCTTAAGCTCTTCCTTATCAACTGACAAACTAATTTGGAAACTTAAAAATAACTTTTATAAATATCTTTCCAAACAAACACACAATAAGGAAATAACTGAGGAAAAAAAGACATCTGTAAACATCTTTTTACACTGCTGCACGTATGATAATAAGCCATTACCATTTTCTCACACACTCATTTTAACTGCTCCAGATGAATACAACTGCTTTAGCATCAGGTACAAGCTACAATCAGCATTTAATTCACATAAAACTCAGGATATGCGGAATATCTCCCATCTATTTTCAGTCTTCAAAAGCCATTTCATTCTGATGTTTCTAACATAACCAACTGTTTGTACATCAACAATTCAAACACAAAAATGAGTAGTAGAAAACATTTGTTCACCTTGATAAAAATCAAACCCTGTGAATAAACACTTCATCCACCAACCATGTGCAAAACTGGAAAAATTGATTTAGAATGTAAAGCCCATGATACTCTCATATTTTGTATTAAAGATAACAACTTGCCTCCCTTTTCTCATTTGTTTGAAGCCTCCTCAATCCTGAAGAATTATTTCAGATTTGCCATCTGCATTTACAGATGGTAACCATTATCTGTGTAACCCCTGAATTGAAGCAGACCTCTACACAAAGTATATTAATAACATAAATGAAACTTAACAGTAAAAACAGGAAAAATACAATTTCTAAAAGTCCATTCTATCAAAGTTTCAATATTCTACTTAGGATAATCCAAGAAAGCACCTTTTATACCAGGCTGATCTGACAAAAATCAGTTGTCACTCCAGGGGTTTCCGCTCCCTTGCTTGAAACTCAGACGTCTGAAGTTAAAGTTGTGTGAGCCACACATCACTCTGCTAGGTATGAAAATCATTGCTGCTTATGAACTGTTGGAAAGCATAATACCAATTTATTTCTGGAAACGAAAAATAAAATTACTCAATGGTTCCAATAGTTCTAAATTATTACAGGTGGCTGGTTTTTGGTTTCTTTTTTCTTGTTAGTTTAACATAGAATTCAGCAAAATATTTAAGAGTAGTAAAGTGAAAACTAGAAAAAAATTATTTTCCTACTTAGCCTTTAGAATACATTATCAAAATAGAATCTGCACCAGCACTGCTAGGAGGCTTCAGTTCATTTCCCTGACAAGTACATAGGAACAGTGTTCCAGCACTGGCAAACCAGAACTCCTGTACAATGTATGAACCTTATGTAAGTGTTCTCACAGATTGTAGGTGGTTGCTATCTTCTTAACTGCTGAAGACAAACGCTCCTTTTATTTTTAAACATTTTATCTTCAAAAGACAAAATGTATTTCCTTGGAAAAATCTTATAACGGAGGGGAAATACATACTTCCCTGCTACTTGAGACACCAGAACTGGTATTTTATTTGGCACAAGCTCTGAAATCTGGATGACACTTCAGTAGTAAATCAGCTTTTATTTTAGCAATCTGCTGGAAAATAACAGTTCAAGAATCACAATGCATTCAAGCTTTGGCCAAGTCAACTGGTTGACATTAACACCACTCAATTCACTCACACCTTCAAGGAGCCTGGGTCACTGTAACCAGTACAGGATTGAATTGATTTGACAGCCATCAGAATTTAATACCAGCTCCAGGATTTACAGAATCATGGTGTGAACATGAGCAGATTTTTCCATTTATAAAACTCAATAAAATTTAAAACTCTAGCAGTTTGTAATAGACCAGAATCTTTAGTGGGGAGAATACTTGAAATGCAAAATGTTGGGTTTTGTTTTTCTTACCTTTTCTCTCAATGTGTCAGAAAACACAAGAAATTATCCTTAATAAGTGTGAGATCCAGCAGCTGGATAACTAATAGCTGCCAAGGCAGGCCATTGCATTAAGCTTTTTAGTCTCCCTGTCAGTGCCTGGAGAGACTTGGACATCTGCAGTAGGAAGAGTGATTTCTGACACTGAGGCAAATAAGCACTTTGGGAGCTTTTACAGTTTTAAATATTCCTTCTATTTGAGCAGTGGGCATTAATGATTTGTACCTGAGAGAATGTGAGAAGTCACAATCTGAGACTGACTTGGCAATTCCCCTTTCCCTCTCATGAAGAAGGGCAAGGACTGTGCTTTCAGAATGCAGCAGACCCTACTGCTGCTTACACCAGCCTACAGCAAACTTCCTTCCTAGGCTACAAATCAGTCCAGTCCAGTGACCCTTGGAATGCTCAGTCTCTCCTTTCTTCCAAGGATCAACACACATCAGGCTTGAACATAAACAAAGTAGTCGGGAACATTCAGCTCACTGAACAGCCCAGGAACTGGGAGCTCCAGAAGTCACCTCCCACAGCCAAGCCCTGGGGATGGAACACCCAGTCCGAGGAGAGGAAGAGATGCAGGGTTTCAAAGGATGGCTCCTCTCAGCATGCTACCTATCAGCAAGGGGTAAAGAGAAATTCAGAAACAAATCATGGCCTTGGCTGCAGTGTCCATCTCCACCATCTCCAGGAGCAATACTAAAGGGAGGCTGTGCTCCAAAGAGGGCGATGCTCCCCAGCCACAGCAGCTGCCACAGCTCAGAAAAGCTGCAAGGGCTGTGGGGGCACGAGCCCCGGTCAGTCAGGCACAGCCTCACCTCTGCTGTGCTGACACCCTTTGTACAGGCACCATCTTACTGCAGCTTCTGAACTTGGACATGAAAACTGACATTCAATTACCGTATTGAAAGAGAAACTGCAATCTTACAGCTAAAACAGTGTTGAGAAAATTAATTAAATTTAATTAATTGATAAAATTAATTAATTAAGTGGTCAAATACAGGGCAACAAGGATTTAAATCACACAGTTATTTTTATGAAGTTAATTATACAAAAGCAGAAAAAGATGAGAAGTATCATCACCTGACTAACCATGAGTAATCACCTTGGATTATGCATTACTAAAAAGTCACTATTACTATTCATTTCTTTAATAAGCAGTGTGCAGAAGAATCTGACAAAACTGAGGTCCTGTCACGCTTCCCACTGTTCCAGCACCTGGAATAATGTATTCCTTCCAGGAGCAGAGTCCTCCTGGACTGGGCTGGTCAATACTGCAGAAAAATGTCTACTTTTATTAAATAACTGAGATTAAATTTTTGTAAGTGTCCGCTCTAGCTAAATTAATACCATTGAACAGACACCAAAAGACCTTCAGAAACTCATTTAACACTTCTGCATATTTTGCTACACAGAATAAGCTGCAATTGCAAATGCACATAGTAAATGAGGTAATGTACAGAGAATTACTTGTATCTGGACAGAGGCTGGGGATGAGTCAGGAGAATCCTTGATGATACGTTCCCTCCACTGCTGCCTCCAGGCAGGAAAAAAAAAAATCAGTAATTGGTAATGGGAGCTGTGCCCTGCTAAGTGCAAATGAATTACCCAGCAGTGTGGGGCTGTGAGGAATAAAGGCAGCCTCCCACAGCTCTATTAAAGTGTGGGGAAACTAAAACCTACCCTGTTGCTGTGTAGGGCCATAGAGATGATTTATCTATTCTTTTCTCACATTACTGCCTTCTCAAACTAACCTGTTCAAACAAGAGTTGGTGAAATCTGGGCTACACAAACCTTCACTGGAAAAAAATCTACCTCATAGCAATGTTGTGAAGCTTAGTGTTTAAAAACCTTAAAGTCTCATACAAATGGTTTTAAGTAGTTGTAAATATTACAACTATCTTCTGTATTCACATTTCAAGGGCTTTAAAATTTTAATAGAATTTATTCAAAATGCTTATAAATATTTTAAGTAAAGCAAGCAAAGGCTCAATATGCACAATATTCATCACTGAAACAAAACCCATACCTTCAGATGAAAGTGATGTTTAATTGTTTACTGATTATAGGAAACTGTTCAAATATGTCATCTTCCATTAAGAAACAGTTGTGAAATTGCAGTGTGCACCAAAATCAATAAATCAGTCTGAGGGACAAAACCAGAAGTCTAGAATTAGCTGTCTCTTAAAGGTAACACAGTCAACAACCTCCATCTTTAACGAGAAGTCTGAACTGCTCTGCTATTCCACCCTGCCAGAAATGCTCACCTCTAGAGCTGCTGAAGACACACATGGAAGCAAACATCCCTTAACCCATGCTGATACCCCAGGACAGCTTTCAATTCACCTTCGACTGACACAATGCTTCATAAGCACAACTACACATGTTAACCTGCAGTGTCTGCAGCAGAGTTCATAAAGATTTGTGCTGAAAACTGAATCACAAGAGGATGGTGATTTATTTCATCTACAACCAAGTCCATCTTCCCCAAGAGCTGCTGCCTGAGCACTCAGCAACCTGAATTCTGGCCACAATACCTGAAGTGTAGAAAATGTTGTCCCATAACTTGTAAGTAAAGGACTTCAGGCACAGTCCTTGACAACTTTTTACTTTTAATCACCGTATGAGCAGACATAATTTAATTTAACCTCATCTTTTCTGTGGATATTCTTAATAATGCTCCTCAAGGCAACATTAAGTCGTTCAGCTGGCTCCACTTGATTAAATAAATAAAGCTGTCATAGCATACATCTTCACTGGTGTTATTAAAATAAAGAGCTTCATAAAAATACTTAAAACGGTATCAGCAAAACATGAAGTATTAACTTGTTTAGAAGTTACTCTACATGGAAATGTGTTCTGTGAACATAATCAGAAAAACCTAAACATGACATTCCTATTCTTCAGTCTGTGAAGATGATGTTGATTGTCAATATTCTACATTTGCTATAATACTCTTTTTAAAAAAGATTTTAAAAGCTGACATTAACATTGGCAACAAACACATTTAGGCTGAGTTTATAAAGCAACACAACTTCAGTTTTACACCTAAATTTAGCGAGGCAAGGAAACAAAGAAACCAATCACACAACCAAAAAAAAGCTAACTGCATTAGTGCGGTGTGCAAACAAACCATGCTTCGAGTTTCTTACCCTCATAAATGATTTCATATTCAATAATTTATATTTATATTTATATTAATATTCAATAATTTATTTTTTTCACAATGTAGCATAGTGACATACTATTTCAGAAGGAACTTACTTGAATTCAAATTAACAAAAATCACAAAGTTCTTAATTTCAGTTTTAATATGAAGTACTTTGCAGTAGTGTTTGAGTAATTACATCAACTCTGATTAACCTGCCCAAAAGCAAGTTCAGTTCTTCTGTTCTATGACAGAACTTTGTGGAAGGAATTAGTAAGATCCCAAGTTCTCCATGATTATCTGTGGCCAGCAAACATAAGGTGTAACCAGAAGAATCTGTTTATGTAACTGAAGTGGACAACATAGCTAAAAATCAAAATCCAAGTGTTTGTTTAGTATTACAAATGCACTTGATAGCTCAGACAATAATTAGTAATTTTTATCAATTAATTGGATCATAACCTTTCCTAATTCCTCTATGTGTTCAGACACCTTTGACAGCCTGAATAGTTGTCCCTCTTAAAAATGAATCTTGGTAAAGCTTTTAAGGCATTTCAGGAAAGGTTAGATGACTCCATGATTTCATTTGTTTGCTTGGATACTGCAAGATGTTCCCATTTATGACTAAGCTGCAAGTGTTATTCTGTTTATTTTACTGCCTGTAAACCAAGCCCTTGAATTGAACAAAGCAAGGAAAGCACAAGGATTCAAATCAAAGAGGAAGGAACTGCTGACTGCTTCCTGTTGAACACACTGCTTTCTATCTCCTGTCAGAAGTGGGACTGAACATTGTACAACCATTTCCAGTGGATGATATTTCTTGAAAAATCTATACTTTTCATAGATACAAAAGTATCTGTAAAATACTTTTATATTTTATATATAAATATATATTTTATATATATGTTCTTTTTATATCTACACACTTTAAAGAGATTAGCAGGTCTTATTTTTGTAATATTTGGTGTTCTCTTAAAAAATACAATCAATTTCTATTGGATAGAATTCAACATACTATTTACATTCAGCAAGAAATTGCTAATTAGACATTAAATCAAAATAATGTAACCATAATTAGAGATTACAAGCAACTTCAATTTAGGGGATCTTGCAAAACTCAGAATAATTATGTCTGAGCTGAAATTCAGTGACAGAAGGTCTTCAGTTAAGCAGTCCCTCCTGTCAACCTTGGGACAGCTAAGAAAATCCCTCTCTCACAAACCTTTTGCTGCACATTGATTTGGAACAACACAGCTACTCTGAGGTATTAACAATGCAAACAGTAACTTGAATTAGCTCCCATGGATACCAGTCAACTTGTTGCTCACAACTTCTGAAAATGAAGCTTCTAATATTTAATCTGCTAATGGACAAAAGCAAAAAGTGACAGATTAATGTTTAATTTAAAAAGTACAAAACTCAATTTGGGGTACATCTTAAGCAGCAGCTATTTACTGTGCATTCTTTACCTGATTTACACCAAGTGATTAGCATTCATCTACAACATTCTTTCCTGTTTCTTACTTGCAATCCCACATTGTGTTACGTGGCTTGCACTAGTGATTACATCACTTGCACTAGATTTACACCTTAGAGCATCTTTCCAAGAACTAGAGTGGTTTGTTTTTTTAATAGAGACAACAAGGATGCAGACTGAAAGAATGCTGAATTCCATGCAGTTAAGCAGACCTCCAGGAAGAAAAATCCCACAACAAACCACAAAATCCCAGCCCTGAGACTCCTAAACACTGGAAATTAAGCATGAAAATGTACCACACACATAGTATTATGACTAAAAGCATAATAAATAATTTGTTAAAGACAAAATTACACTCTTCACTACACAAAAGCCAAGTTTTTGCTTTTCAAATCCAATACATTTCTTCTAACAAGGAACAGGGTAAGATCACATGAAGGAATATCACTTATTGCTTCTTTATAAATATAGATCCAAGATTATAACTGATGTAGCTTAATCTCCAGATCAACACCCATATTCTAAAATAATCAGAAGTATGATATTAGTACGGTGCCTGAAAACATTGATGTTCTAAACAGTTTAATGCTATAATCCACAGTCCATGCCCTCAGTACTTTAAGAACCAATTTCTCACGATCCCCAAAGATAAAAAGAACTTGAATTCCATTTTCCCTACCGAAATTAGCTAGACTAATAGGGCAGAAACTTTGGGTCAGAAGAGTTTATGTTGCCTAAGGCCAGTTTCAAAGAAGCCTTATCTGCTAAACCATTGTGTTCCAATATTTCATTCCATACAAAGCTGCTTGTTTAAATATAAATAATAAATAGATGGCAACAGAGAATTGTTTACAGTAGATTACAAATTTCTGCACTTAGCAGCTGTCACACATCTACTTTCTGTAGTTCTTGTAGTTTGAGTAGCACTCAAAATATTTTAGAAAGATACCAAAAAGCTTTATTAGAAACTGTTGGAAAACACTGATTATCTCATAAAAACAAGATATTCATTAAATATAATCTGGTCAGATATAAATACTGTCGCCAAGGAGCTTTTTCTCTTGGTTTATTTTCATTGTTCCTTTTCTAGTGTCAGATAATAGCTATGTTTTCCCCAGACAATTCAATACCCACTTTCCTGATTTCTATTCCTGAATTCTCTACTTTTTCTACCCACCAGGTATCACTAAATCACCTCAACTCAGCTTCACCCATCAAAAACGCTCTGTACACCATCCTTCCTCAATAACCTTTTCTTGACCACATTCCTCAGCCAGCCAGCAAAAGGCTTGGCTTAGGCTTTGCAAAGTCTACCACCAATGCCAAGAACCCACAAGCAGATGGAATTCTCTTCTGCACCACCTTCAGGGCCCAACTGCCCCAGGAATTTGAGGAACAGTAGGTGTAGAACTGTGTCCAAGGCTCTCCTGTGAGTGTGGTCTACTCTGCAGCAAAGGGAAGCAGTTCCAGTGTTCTACCCAGCCCCCGTGTCTGACGGCTGGGCTGGCTCCACATTCCCACCTGCACTCCTGCTCACAGCATTCCCAGGACAGCAAAGATGAACCATGGGCCACAGCAGGTTCTCACCACCTGCATTTCCCCCTTTCCAAGAGACCACTTTTCTCTTTTACCAATTCTGCAAGATAAGTTTTTTAAATTAGGCTTCTGATGCAGGACCTGGTAAAAGAGTCACCAAATGGTTTAACTGGCAGAACAGAGGAAGGGTGGAACATCTGGCAGAGGAGGGAGGATCTGATTCCAGAAGAAATCACAAACTACACTCTGTTATTCATAGAAGCAAAAAAAGTTGGTTAAAACTGTCTACAGATGTAGAGAGAATTATTTAGGGCTTGATTCTCATTGGAATACTTATAATTCCCATAACCATAGAAATGGTTTATATTTTGCAAAAACTGACAGTATTTGCTCAGTACTTTGTAAATGAGTACTGCTGTATGGACATTAACATAACGAAGCATTACTGTAATTAACCCATACAAATTCAGAAATAATAAAGACTGAAAAATAAAGCAGTAACTTCTCTTGAATTAAGTATTTACTAGAAACACCATAAGTGAGCTCTACCCTCATAAATCGGGTATTAAGAACCTTCTGCAGTCCAGACACTCCAAACAAAATTAGTGTTGAAAACATTAAGTAGAATATGGTGAGGTTCCCAGTTGTTTCTATAAATTCCTAATTCACACACATTACAAGTCTTTAATAAAAACCTTATAAATATACTAATTTTATTTAAAAAGAGTATAGCTGTACAAAGAGTGCAAATTAAATTCTGAAAAACATTAGCAAAACATTAAGGCTTTTCTTTTTGGGTACCTGTTTTAGTTGTACTTCCCATTGAAAAACATGTTTAAAATTTTATTTTTAAAGATGCAATCCTAAAAAAAAATAACCTACCAAGAGATACATAATGAGAAAACACACTCAGAAATAGTTCAGATAGATTTATTAGTCCATTCAAAAACTCTTAAAATAACACACAAATGGTATCATTCAGTACAACCATAATGAACAGGTTGACCCCCATTAACTTCTGTATAGCCATCTCAGTGTATTCAGCAAACTCCATTCTCAGAACACACCAAACCTGAGACCCTCACCTGCCTGACCACCAAGGGAAGATTATGAAAAAAGTACAAACACTCCTTTGCTTTCACACTTCCAGTCCCTCATGTACAAGGGAATGGCCAAGATGGCCAATGCACAACGTACAAAAGGACTGCTAACACACCTTGTGCAGCATTTTAAAACACGTGACACTAATGGTGACATCAGGCGTTCTCTCAGATAACACCCAAGTACAAACCCTTAATTCCCAACCTACACCAAACCCCTGCCAATATAAGACAGCACCTGCACACAACACTGCACCTGTAGCACTGTAAGGAGGAGACAGCCACCACAGACACACTCACACACACTGCCCTGCCTGTGCCACATTACTTTCCTAAAACTTTACTAACACGTGGTTCTAAATTATGAAAGCCTTTAAGCATGCATTTGACTTTGTGCAACGCATTTAGTGTCACAAACACATGCTTAAAGCTTAGCTAGATTGCAACTTTACCAAGATATAAATTTTCCATTTTAAAAATATGGGGAAGAAAATTAAGCATTGCAGCAATGTAATTATACAGATTTTCAGTATCTGAAATTCTATCTCTTCTACCTTTTTTGTGTAGGAATTATTGAGAAATTTGCCTCTACATGAGATGTAAGAACCATTTTTGAGTATTAACTGGACTACTGAACACACTAACAATCTGAACTCCTTTTAATGAGTTTCTCTGCTGAATTTTTATGAGCTACCTCTTTTACATTTAAAGAATAAGAAACTAATTTTAATATCTCTAGAATCTGTAAACAGGTTTTCAGAAACTGCTCCCTAGCCTTCCAGAGGCTTCTAGCATTAGACACACAAGTGGAAATCAGAACACAACTGCATGTCCTTCTCAAGTATACAACTAGGAGTACTTGTGTCACAAATTCTCTTAAAAGGGTCAAAAACCAGTGAGTTTCCTTTGAGTCTTTAATTTTTGTTTTATTAATTTGTGTTTCACTAGTCAAAACTGAGTGTAACTAGGACTTCTCTCTCACTTTGTTGCTTTTGGCACCATGCCCAGGTAAAAGCCCCTTTTCAAACATTTAATTAATGGCTTAAGCCAAGTACCAAATATGAAATCTTAAAATACTCTCTACTGAGTCAACAATCACAGAGATCCAGTTATTGCGCAAGTGCAAAACTGTTACATTAACATCTGGATTTAATAACAGTAATCTGAACACTTCAATAAGTTCTGTAATGTGCACTTGCTTTGGAGTTTCAGGACATGGAAGACTTTAGTGGTAGACATCAATCTTTGCCACAGAAGGAAAGTTTGAAAAAAGTTGTATTCTGTAACTAACATTGGGAAGTTTTGGCTCTGGAACTTCAGGTGCTAAAAAGGTTTAACAACAATGCCAGGAATACTGGCTTCCTGTCCTTAGCACAGCATGGAATAATTTCATTTGAAGAAGCAAACATGAAACATAGATGGTTGTCAAGTGCAAATAGACTTCATTTCAGTTGTTTGTCTTTTCTTTTGGACATGCAGCTAAAAAAGCAGCAGATTTATTCACAGTAAGAATCAAAGACTGCAGATTTACTAAAGGAGTTCATAGAGTGAACTGGTTTGCCAAGTCAAATCAAACTTGCTCTTCAGGGAGCCTGCACACTACACTAAACACACCTTGCCTTCAGGTTAGGGGAAGCTCCCCTACCTTTAAGTGTTTCTAGTTGGGATTTTTTTGCCTAACACAGTTCTGGGGTTTGTTGGAATACATCAATGCTACAGATACATACCCCCTTCTGTGTATATCCAGTTCTGTACATCTTGTTCTTCCAGTCTCTGGAGCAGCTCTTAGCCATGAGAGTCGTGTGCAGTGTCTGCTTTTTCTGTAGAGGTGGAACCAATGCTCCGGTTCGTCTAGGAGGCCTCAGTAGAAACTATCAAGAGGCTTTAAGTTTGATGCTCTGTCTTGGTTATCCTGAAAATCAGGCAACCTGTCCCACCCTCTTTTTCCCACACAGAAGATAAGGAGGGAAGAGCAGGATCAGATTTTCACCATTCAGGGGCCAGCTAAACACCAGAAGCACAAAGTTCCATAACTAAGAATGTGTTAGTCAATAAAACCCAACCTCCTCATTTGACTAAGCTGCTTGACTTGACTTCCTAACACCTCCTGAAACAGCACCATCAGCAGCCACTAAACACCCTTGGTTACTCCCTTTGAGAGAGAATTTTCCTCATCTATAACTGGATTGATTTAACCAAACCTCACAGGGTCTGGAGTTGCTCTGGAGGTGCTGTGCTGGTACAAGCCTGAGTCACTGTGAAAAACCATTAAGAATAAACAAAATGTTCTACAGGCCAAAGTTTTAATATCAAAACTATTCACATTTCGAAAACACCTAACATCTGTGAAGGCTTGCAAGTATGACAGTCCTTTAAAAAGAGAAGATATTGTTAAATCAGCAAGTGAGTATTTAAGTCATAATCTTAAGAGGTGATTAAAACCCACTCATATCAAAGGCCAAAGCATAAAATCATAGTAATTTGCTCTTAAGTTCATGTAATACAAGTACTACATACACCCAAATTTCTGTTTGTATAGGACCAGATCTCTTGGGAAACCTTCCATTTTAACAGGATTATAAAACCAGCATAACTTAAAGGGATACACTGATCACTAAAAAAATAGCATAGCCACTTTATTAAAATAACTTATTTTAAAAGTTTACATTTTTAAAGATACAGCACTTACCTTGTATTTCTAGCACCCTTCTAGAGTAACTGTTTCAGCACATTCCTGGTTGGTTGGAAAGTAAAAAGGAAAAACAAAAATCAGAAATATGTCTCAAGGATTCTTTATTCTAAGAGTTACATATTTTATTCTACCTGAGAAATTAAAGCCTTAAGAATACTAGTTCAGCTTTCTCAGTTTCTGCAGTTTTCAGTTAAAGTATGTTACTAGGTTAAAATCCTGAGATTAAAGTGATTTCAATATACTCTATGTGCACCTTTTAGCACTTTTTATGTTCCTTCTAAGATGATATTTGTCGTTCCAATTACCTCTGGCAAGAACAGCAGTACCAGAGGTGCATCATCTGCTGCTTTTAACTCCACTGCAACACACAAACCCAGCCCTAGTTCCTTCAAGTCTTCACACCTGGAAGTGCCAATTATACAAAAGAAATAAGTTTTAGTTTTCTACAGATGCCAATACTATGGAACATTTACAAAAAAAAAAAGGAAACTGTTCACATCCATATTTTGTCTTTTTGCTATGTCGCCAACTCAAATGAACTTGTTCCAACAACATTTCATTTATTAGAATATTTTAGAGTGTGTGTGCACATGTATAGAGAGTGTCCACATATATACCTATACAGACACATATTATTAAGTCAATAGAAACCTACTGCACACTGTATTTAGAAAAGTTTAAAAAATCAGTTATTTTTAAGTCTGGCATTTATCAAATGCTGTTTCATACAGTAACATTAATAGGTTTTCCAGTTTTGGCTTTGAACCAGACTTAAAACGTCCCTGACATTGCTCAGCCACACAATTTTACTTTTAATCCCAGAGACAAATCATAACAGATTATTTTTAATTCTTTTAAAGGCTGAATATGATGTTATGGTTTCTGTACATATCAGTGACAGAAGTTAAAAGCTGAACATGTGAAAAACCAAAGCAAAACACGCAAAAGGAAGAGGTTACAAGATGGAAATGCCAAAAAGACCCACAAAAATAAACGGCCTATGATAAAATATATTCCCTCTTCCTTCCAATAATCTAAACATTGTTTAAAAATCCCCAAACCTCAACTAAGTATATTCTCTATCCAACATTACATTAATCCATTGAGTCATCAATTACCTAATTTCATTGCTAGGCTAACAAGTTCCAATTTTTAAGTATTTTATGCACATATACACTAAATTTGTCTGAACATCTAACCCTCACTATTAAAGGTGTTTCATAATTCCTCATCCAATATAATCTGACAAATAGAAAAGATAAATATTACGGTGATTTCCATGTTATTGTGTGACTGCTGCTAAAATCTCATTTGCATCATTAAGTTCAGTTTTCTACCCTTCGCCAAATACTGCCAAATCCCAAAAGATGTTCTGCACTCCCAGTAATGTACTAAGGATCTTCAGCTTCCAGGTATTTGGATTTGCTTAATAACTGTGTCATTACAGACAGCAACCTCGTCAAATTTTAAAATAAAGTTATACCACAAAGTCACACCTACCCTAAGTAATTACACAGGAAAGAAAACTTTATGAAGGAACAAGAGAAAATGTCACACATCAGGAGAACAATTCTATGAAATGCTGAGAGGTTTAAAACCTCAATTAATTCAAAATCTGGGCACTTTTTTCTCACAAAGGAAAATATTCACCATGAGGAAGAAGTGTGAACATCTTCCCATAAACAAGAACTTCAAAACATGCTGTACTCACAGGACAGTGGAAGACTGGCTTTTTTTCTTAAAAGGTGAGTGATGTTTAAGCTCTAAGTATTTTGGACATATTGACTGACATACCAAATTTCACGGAGATATTTTCAAAACATTCATAAAAAGATAATTTTCCTGATATCTATTTATTAGCTAAACAAGTTATTCACTTTAAATCCCGTAGTCTTAATTTCAACTAATTGCCTCCTGCAAATAGAAGTCCTACTACTATCTCTCAACTGCACTGAGACTGACCAATAGTTTTCTACACTGCACACTTGCTCACCAATACAAAACCCACCTAAATGGAACAAAGGCAAATGTATTTGCTGGCAGAAAGGCACAGCACGGCAGCACAGCTCTTCACCTGGCTCCCCGTGCCCCAAAGAATGTCACTGCACCAAGTATCAGCCAAGTGACCTGCACTCGAGATGTGATCTGTGCATAAAGGCGCCGTGGATACGCTCGCTAACAAAGCTGATTCTGGGAACATCAGGCTTGGAAGAGACCTTTAATATCGTCCAGTCCAATCATGAAACCAGCACTGCCATTGACACCTCTAAGCCACATCACCCAGCGCCACATCCAGTCTTTTAAACGCCTTATGGATGGCGACTCCACCATCTTCTTGAGTAACTTATTCCACTGCCTGACCACGCTAAAATGGGTTAACCAAATGATACCTAAATCCATGCATGTCACAGAAAACGAGCCGAACTCGATATCAGCCCCTGGTCTAAGGGTCGCAGCTCTTCTCACAGCCCAGTGACCTCCGCTGTAGCCGCACGACTGAGGCACGGAGGGCTCAGGTCTCCCCAGCGAGGGGCTCCCATCTCAACGCCCGCAAGGTTCGGGCCGGGCCCGCAGCGCCGCCCTGCTGCCCACAGCCCCGCACCTCCCTCGGGAGCGAGTATTCCTTACTAGCAAAAAAATAACACGGTCCATATCCACCAGCGGCCGGGCGGTGCGAGCCGCGTCCCAGGGCGCGGTGCGAACACCGGCACCTCCACCTGCTCGAGGCCCAGAGCGGCCCGGTGGAGCTAGGGGGCCGCCCCTCCCGTGTCCCCGGCTGCGGCCTCGTGGGGACCCTACCCGCCCAGGCAGGGAGGTGGCGGCC
>VWYI01048580.1:104051-147611 GCA_013399455.1 Anthoscopus minutus
TCCTTCAGAAGGCTCTGAGGGCGCGGCGGCGCGCAGCCCACTCCGTGGCCGGGCGGCGACTGCTGCCGGCAGTGCCGCTCCTACTCAGCGGCCCGGCCCGGCTCGGCTCGGCTCGGCCCGGCTCGCCCCNCGGGGGAGCCGCGCGCTGGCGCTGCGCACGTGCGGGAGGCGGGGCCGCACATCCGGGCACTCGCGCCCTCAGAGAGCGAGTCTGAGGGGAGCCGGTGCTGGGTGTCCCGCGAACGCGGTCGCTGAATCATTGAGGCTGGAAAAGAGCTCTGAGATCATCGACTCCAGCCTGTGACTGAACACCACCGTGTCAGCCAGACCACGGCACTAAGGGTCACGTCCAGCCTGTCCTTAAACACCTCCAGGGATGGTGACTCCACCACCTCACTGGGCAGCCCATTCTAATGTCTAACCATCCTTTTTGGAGAGAAATTCCTTCTGCGTCCAACCTAAGCCTCCACTGCTGCAGTTTAAGACTGTGTACTCGCGTCCTGTCGTTTGCCTGGGGGGAGTTCGACCCCTACCCCTACAACCTTTCAGGTACTTGTAGAGCAATAATGTCCTCCATGAGCCTATTTTTCTCCAGGCTGAGCCCCCTCATCTGCTCCTCATAGGATTTGTACTTCAGACCCTTCTCAAGCTTTGTAGCCTTTCTCTGGATACATTCCATCACCTCAGTGTCCTTCCTGAGCTGAGGGGTCCAGAACCGCGCGCAGCATTCGGGGTGTGCCCTCACCAGTTCCAAGGACAAGACAATAATTTCCCCGATCTCGCTGGCCACAATATTCCTGGTGTAGGTATTTTTGAAAATTCTTTGGGATCACTGACCAGGCCCAGACAAATCGCCGTCCCTCACAGCGGTGCCTTGGCCGCGGCGGCCCCGCCGTGGCACGAGGGCCGGACCGGGCGGTGCCCGGGGCTTTGTCCCGGGGTGGGCAGAGGCTGAGGCGGGTGAGCAGCTTTCGGTCAGTCCCTCAGCGCTCTCCTCGGGGTGCTGCAGTTACCTGGATTTTAAATTTGATCCCAATGGATTGGCTATGGCTTCAAATGTTGCCTGTGCCAACATTCAGAAACAAGATGGGACTCATACCTCGTGTATTTCACCTTCAGGCTTAGCTGCCAGTGTCTGAGGTGACTGAACTTGATTCAACATCAAACCAATCACGAGGGAAAAAACATTCTTCAAAGAAGTTTTGGAAACCTGATGATTTACACCTGAGAATGCAATAGAGAACACAGGCATTTATTCTGTGATCAGAATAAGATCATGCACGCACACAGTAATTTATTGTGCATATTGTGCAACACTGTGCTCACAGCAAATATCTAACAAATTGACTTTTGCTAATACTGAGCCAGTCCTGTTCTGTAAGTACCTACTGCATCAGGCCCAGTATTATGCAACCCTGCTTTTGGGTTGCATTTTTCTTTTAGCTCAGTTTAGGACTAAGCTGCCGCTTGGTGCAATGGTCCAATACAGCTTTCTTATTATTTGCAATTTGCTAATGTCCATGAGCTTGTGAACAGAATGCATTGAGCTTATGCTACATGCTGACCAAGTGATACATGGTTCCCTGCTCCAAAAGAGTTTTTCAGCATGCTTGTTCAGCAGTGATACTACAGGCACAAAAAAAGGTAATTTTTAATTCCTTATGATTTGAAGACAACATTCTAATACACTTGACTATAAATGAATGCTTTGACATTTAAAGAATGACTTGTTCAAACTGTTTTAGATGGATTGGGAGGTTATTTTTTTTGTTAAGGTTTGTAAAACAGGAATATTTCTCTTATATTTCACAGATTACAGTTAGGTATTCAGATTTTATCCAGTTTCAGAAGCAAACTAAAAACAATATACAAGAGCATTGTGCAAGAGGTGTAAATCTCTTTAATGTTACAATGCAGCCTAGATCATTCTAGTTGTTCCAACAACTGCTGCATTAGTGGACATTGCCCATTTATTGATTAGAAGGGTATAAACATGGTTCATATTGCAAAATGCATGGAGTATTCCTCACTAAAGAAAACTATAGAACTTGAAAAGCCTGGAAAAAAGATGTCTTAAACAAAGGTGTGTTAAAGGGTTTGACATTAAACACAGATGGTGTTCATTTCCTGAAGGCATTTGTGCTTTATGAAAACACATCATAAAGACACATTTAAAGCAGCAAATAACTACTTAAAAACAGTTTCTTCCATAAAATCACACTATGGAAATTGTCCAGCTCCACACAATTGTTCTTGACTTTTGAGCACCACCTTTCCTGTCTTGGGCATGGACATGTACAACACTTCCTTCTTACAGAATAGTGCAACAAGAGCCCTTGGCCTATGCCTCCAAGAATAAAAATGGATTATCTATTCCCCTTTTCATAACAGGATAAGAAGCAGTGGTACAGTGGTTGAAGCTGCCACAGCAATGCAATGCTCTGCAGTGCAAGGATGGACCCAACTCTCCCTCTCTCACATTCAAACCAGTGTTCTGCTGTTAGAAACTGCTGAACATGAAAAGCAGATAAATGACACAATATCAGCATTTTAATATTCCAATTAATGCACAAATAAAAATATTTTTTGTTATTTATAGTGAATATGTATTTAATCATGCAATTGTAAGCTGTTTATTTTGGGGAAGGATTGTTTGTTTAATGAAACAATGCAAACATCTTTAGGAATTATTCAGAAATTACCTATGCTTTACAGTTCTAGTACAGGCTTTATATAAAAAATTTAATTATTCTATAGATGTAAACACTGTTTAGATTTGTTAATAAAGACAATTCATTATTTCAAACATACAATAATTATTCTATAGTAGTATCAGCTGCATATTCAATGGAGGTATTCAATTTCTAGTTAAAACTAGAGTTTTAACTAGAGTAAAAATCACAATTATGCCACAAATCTTGCAGGATTACAGAATAGTTGGCTTATGCTTGAGCAAGGTACTCTGAAACTAGGGCAAGAACTACTACAGCTTCTCCTAGAGTCATATAATTTGTACTTGTTATGTTTCAATATATTCCTTAAAGGCCTGAGATCAAAAGATTGACAAGAAATAACTACTTTCTCCACAGAGCTTTCTCCAGATAGTTGTAAGTGAGGGGGAAGTGGATGAGTTGTTGATACAGTGTTATTTGCATTTTTATAAGCTTTTTACACTAGTTACAAAATGGCAGCGTGCTTAACAAGGGGTGGTTCTCTCGCCGGGGAGCAGCTCCTTGAGTTCAATAGAAATCAAAGGACAGGAATGTCTTTGTCAAGTATCCTCTTGTGGGGGCTTTTCAAGGGAACATGATGGACTAGATGGACTTTCAGGGTAAACCACAGAACCAGTTCTTATTTGACAAAGAAATTGAAAGATGAAAAGACAGCATTTATCATCACAACTAAGAGCAAAAGAAAAAAATATGAAAAACTCTCATCAGCTAACAGGTTAAATTAGTAGCTAAATAAGCAATACAAATCATTATTATATTGATATGCCACAGAAATATTTGGCTGACCTTATCTCTGCTATAATGTTTTTGTATTTTCTAGAGAAACCTGCAAAGTTCTGAACCCAGTGATTCTACAGAAGGCACTCGATGTCTGGGAGCAGTGATCCTGCAGTTTTGGTCTCCACTGCCAGCTGTAGTCATACTGATCTTACTGAGTGGAGCTCACTGCAGGTCATCAGTGGCTTCTCATAAAATGAAACACTACTGCACTTCAGGTTACATCTGAGAAAATAATAGAACTGATCACCACTGGCTGTTAGTTAATACATTTGGTTTCAACACTGCCAAACAGTGTTTATTCATACTAATTGTAAAATTAGTCTTGCACTGAAGCTTTAATACTCTGTCACATGAAATAGATATTTATTAATGGCATTTAAATTCTACCTTTTCATTTTTGTTTGGTCTTTCCATTAGTTTCTTTGCTCTAATCCTCCTAATAACTTCTGTTGTTGTTATTTTCTCCTGTGGGGTACCTGTATCCCCTTTATCAGTCCATTTTGCCTCTATTATACCTTTCTGCCTGTTTTCTTCTCATGTAGATGCAGCCTCACCTTTGAATACATGTGTGTTCCATCTCTGCAGCCTCCTCATGCCTCTTTTCTCCTCATTTACCTGCTCCTTTAAGCAAAGGGACACATGCCAGAGACTGTTGTTCTTTCATGGCTCAGCCACAGTCCTGCAGTTTTGCAGAAATTAGGGGCTTGCAGGGAGGAGATTGAGTTGGCAACAGAAGTCTGCCTACCTACCCTTAGGCTGCAGGTTTTGTTACCTGCTCCCTGTCCTTTTACTTAACAGCTGGTGGAGACAAAAAGAGGCGAACAAAGACAAGACAAACAAACAAACAAATAAAAAACCCCACTCTCTGTTTCTCTTTCCTCCAGATATACCAAAAAGAGTGAGGAAAGCACTGTCAGCTGGCAACAAATTTGGCTTTGGACATATCCTTGTGCAGATGTAAAGTATAGATTCCCAGCTACTCCTGGGTAGGAGGTGAATATAAGTGCCCAGGTTATTAAAGCTATTCTGTTAATATTTTAATTTATGTGAAACAAAAATCTTCTTCAATAAGCAATAGTCATTGCCAAAACAGTGATGGCCTAATCAGTGTCAGAACAGTGCAGCTGCTTCAAGGTTGGGGTGTATAAGTAGGGATGGGTCCAGGTAGAATTGCTGCTTTGGTGAGTGCTGAGGCATCTGGAAGCATATGAAAATCACAGACCAATGTGTGTGCATTTGGGTCAGGGGCTGTGTTAGAAGCATTTGTTGGCTGTGGGGCTCTGAAGGCTGCTACAATTAGCCAAGTAGAATTGGGAAACACTTGGGCTATCCCAAGGGGAAATGTTTTTCTAGAGAGCTGAGGGTACATGCTTTGGTTTGGCAGAGGACTCCAGAATCTCCAATCAGTCTCTTGTTAATGGCTAAAAAACTTTAACAAACAAGAAACCTGAATGATGGTAACTATAGTCTTACTTACTGCTGTCCTGTACAGAGACCAGCAAGAAAAGTATGATTTATCACCCTGGTGCTGGTTTAGCAAGAACTTTTGTTTTCTGTAGAAATGTAAGGAAAGACCTGCTGTAATGCTGACTATGTCTTTTCTCTCATTGGAAGGCATCTTCTGCTTCAGGCCACATGGTCCACAGGATCACCTGTGTTATTCAGCTTTATGATTTGTTCATTTCATGAATATTGAAAATGAAGCTGATGGTCATTTTGCACTTGAAAATGATTCCTCATTTTGTTTAGCTGAGCTAGCAGTGTAGACTGGTTAAACTGCAGACATGTGAGATCTGTGTGAGGAATTAATTCCCCACAGTTGCTAAAAGATCCTGAACTCTTTGACACTTGCTTCTCTTGGTCTTCAAGAACAAGGATTTCTGAAGTTTCTGGTGTGAATCAAAGCATTTGTAGAGATGGTATTTGCAGCGGGTGTGTTTGGTATTACTTTTGGAACGCTGGCAGCCTGCCTTTTACTTCTAATTAAATGAGAGATTTTCTAACAGGGAGAGAGATCCTTGATTTAATTTTTATTTTTGTCAGAATGCCCAGAGCACTGAATGGGTGTTTGATCATTGGAACAACATCCTTAGCACAGATCGAATGTCTTAATACAATTAATTTACCACCACAGGAAAAATTCTAAGATTTTCTTTATACAGATTGAGTCTGATAATGAATATACAATGCCAATGTATGATACTCTTGCCTTTTCCATGATGCAAATTCAATTTCTCATGTAAAGCTCAGGGCTGAGAGGCAGAAAGCAATTCCTTTGGTACATGTGAGATGGAGGCTTTTCTAATTCCTTTTTGGGGACTGGCGAGTTCATGGACTACTTGTCCAAGGTAGTAACTGAAACCTTTTCCCAAAGATTGCAGCTTAGTGCTCATCTTTGTTTTAAAGCATTTTGAAATATAGTATAATGCAAGCTTGGCAAAAGAACAGTGCAAAATGGAAAACTAGCAAAATGTGAGGAGACTGCTGTTCATTTTGTAAGGTAAAGCTTGTGACTTAAGAATGCTGCTTAGCAACAGATGGGGCAAATCTGAAGGTGATCACATAATCCTGCAGTCCAGGAAAATTAATTATTCATGTTCCTTCTGCCTCTTAAATCCTATCCTTTTCATGCCCCTGTTCTGCTTGTTCCATGGTATGAGGACTGAGATGGCTCAGGCATGTAACCCAGTTTTGTCATCCCCCACTCTCATGGTGACACAGCAGTGATTCAGCTGCAGAGCTCTGGCTCAGGCTTCTCCAGTTCTCTGTCCCACTGTGCTGTACACATTGCCTACTGATCCCTAGGGAACAGGTGGAAGGAAGGAAGGGAAGGAAGGAAGGGAAGGAAAGGAAGGGAAGGGAAGGGAAGGGAAGGGAAGGGAAGGGAAGGGAAGGGAAGGGAAGGGATGCAGAGTGAAATATATTTTGTGCTGGANAAAGGAAAGGAAAGGAAAGGAAAGGGAAGGGAAGGGAAGGGAAGGGAAGGGAAGGGAAGGGCACCACAGACTGAGGCATTTTGGTGAATGGCTGTGTCATTAAGGACATATTTCTGTCTCAATTAGCACCATTAACACCAACCCTTGTGCAACTACTGCTCTGTAACTTCTCACACCTTTTTCTCCACCAGTTTGGCTTCATATATCTTTTTCATACTTTCAAGAAGCACAGGGTGGCTTTTCTTTTCCCTAGGAAATTACCCAGATTGAAAAATTTATTTTATGGTACTGCTAATTAAATTGGCAGATTGTGGCATTTGGGAAACTGTAAAGTCCCCATTTGATTCATGTGCCACTACCATCATTCAGCATGCACAGGGTAGAAGTATAAATAAAATATTATAAATTGGCAAGTAGTGTTTGATTTATTTATCTGCGGATGCCTTCCCTGTGAACCAAGGCTTATGTTGACCAAGTCATTAATCAATTTGGTAGGCTTAAAGTATAAACATCTCATACCCAACTGAAAGATTCATTTGCATAAATAGTTAAGGAAGCAGTGATTTGCACTCATATTTACTGGGTATATGTTACCACAGACGTTTTTACTTTTCCTTGGGGGAACATCAACATTTCAAATGCCATTCTGACACAACGTAGCATAGGAATTACCTAGAACAGTTACCTTTTTTTTTAGCCAAAAAGCAAAGAGCTTTCAAGGAAAGGTACTGGTTTTCTCTACACAGAGTGCTGGGGAAACTTCAGGGTGAATTATTCAAGATATTGATTAGGGATAAGACAGCAGACTATAAGAAGTTCTGTTTTCTAAAAACTGTAACCATATATTGATAATGCTTATTACTTAATAGAACCACACTTAAAGACTTGATCATATGCCTAGATCCTCTAATTGGCATCTACACACAACTGGGGATAAAACTATCATCATATAGCTGCTAATTTGAGCTTCCAAATTAAAGGTTTCAATGTTCGGTTAAGATGCAATGAGTTGAAAATGAGGCATTATGTACCAAAATCCTCGTGTCAGCTTTGAAACTTAAGCTTATGATGAAGTAAGACATTCCAAAATTGAAGTTATGGCTGCATTCTCTCTTCCTCTCTATGCCAAACATGTGTTCATAATCCTTTCTACTTACTCATTATTTCTTAACACAAAATAGCAAATTAGGTCTGTATGAGACTTTTAGATAAATAAAACCAGATCATAACTGATTTGGCCCTCAGCCTATTTTGATATCTGCCAGTTTAAGTAGTGTGACCCTAAAAATAAGGGTCAAGCTAATTACAGTTGCTCAGAAATCCAGATTTTCCAGGTCTGAACTGGGTCCTGCCTGCCAGCTTGAATTTCTCGATATTCTTGAGTATTTAAAACCCAGTCTCAGAAAAACGATTGGAACTGAAGAACTAGCAGCAAACAGTAACTTCTTGGTTCTTGACTCCATGCCACCACTTAATCCACAGCTTTCCTGTCTTACAGGGTAGTTAGACACAACCCAGAAGTTAAGATTCAGCTGGCTTCTAGACAGGTTTTTCGGTGAGCTCATGCCATGGGATAAGTGTCATATTTGGTCCCAAAGCTATACTGGAGGGAAACTTCAGTGTAAGCTGCTCAGAGTGTCCCTACTCTCCTACTGAAATAAAGATTTCATCTGAAACTGGTAATAAGCAACAGCATACGAGAGCTGAAAAAGCATATGGAAATATATGGAAGGTAAGATTTTTAGGTTTAAACTGACCTATGAGTCACAGTAAGTCAAATCAGATCCACTTATGTCCATAGTCATTAAAAAGGACAATTGATGTTTTAATACTATTGATCATCAAGTCCATGAGCAAGCCTGTTCTGTTACTGGACAGTCATTTCACTGCAGTCTGAACTTTGTAGGTTACTTTGTACCTCATCTCTCTGCCTGTGCACTCACTAAAACACAGAGCCCATGGACAAATCTAGCACATTAGAACAAAATAAAATACAAGAGAAGGTTTCTTTTTAAAATTATTATCAAACCTTTATAACCTATTACAGTGAAAATGTTAATAAAAATTTTGAAAAAGGAATTACTGTATCTATTTAAGTATTTTTAAATTCTTTTCTGAGATAAAATTTGTAGTTAAGTTCTTTGTTTTTAACTGTTACCAAGGAGGGTAAAGATCTGTACAATACATTGGAAAAACTCTGGTGGTAGTATTCCTTAACTAACTTTTTTTTTTAATGGGAGAAACTTTATCTCCAATGTGGTTAGAATCCTTGATCCAGTTTTAGAATTTGAACTTTTAACTATTTTTATATTCAAACAAGAAAGAATATATTTTTATAGATAAACAAGAACTGCAAAACCTCACTTACGTGCAGAATGCTTCATGCTTGAAATATTGTACTGTTCCCACAATTGCATTTAGATAAAGCTGTTCACCTTCAGATAAAGAAAACAAAACCACCAAAATCCAGGATACCCAAACAAAGGAGGAGAGTTCTGACTTGCAGAAAAAAATCTGAGCTGGCTGTTCTGGGAATGATCTTCAGAATTAGCTCATTATTTATTCTTGGTGCACTCCACCAATTAAACAAACAGTTTTAAATATAGAACCAGGGATGGGCTTAGCTGGCTTTTTCAGGGTCACTGAGGAGACATGGCCACTGCAGATGTGCAGGCTTGTGTCACCTCCCTGCAGGTACTGTTGTGTCTGTGCACATGCAGGGGCTGCTCAAGGAAAGTCAGACATTCCTGGTGGACACTAGTTGAAATTCCTCTGTTTGGGTAATAACACAAGAGCTTTTTAAGCCACTAGAAATATGTCAGAGATCCCTAAGGAGCTGGTGAGGCTGACCAAAAAACCCCAAATCTCTACATTTTAATATCAATAGCACTTTGTGGAAAAAACCTCAGATAACTTAGTATGTGATTCAGACCTTCTGTCATGTAAATATTAAAGTACAAAAGAAAAACTTGATTATGACTTCTGTCAGCTGCTGATGTGCAGTATAAAGCAGGTATATAAGAAAACAGCAACTAACTGTAATAGTTATATGAACTGTAGTACAGCAGGTTTATTGCTGCAGTTCAAGGCTTGGCTGAGACATCTTCATTATCTGAAAGACTGTACAGACAGTACCTCATGCACCAAGATTTGCACAGGACATGTCTTGAAGATTTTAGGATTTTTTCATATTTAGCATAGGCAGGGCTTTTCTTGAAGGATCTCTAGGTTTTGCTGTTGTGCTGTAGCTGCAGGTGATCTGAACATTTCCTTCGTGGCCAGCTTTGGTTAGGAGTGTCTGCTCCCCTTGGTGTCACACTGCAAGTGTAGGAAAGACATTGTGTCTGTGAAGTGAATTGATAGATTTCCAAATGCATCTGTAACAAATGAAACATGAGCATTACAGAGACTTCAGAAGTTAGAATCATGTGACAGTTTTATACAAATATATGTTGATTTTAAAGACCATAGTTCTTCCCAACACTTAACATTCAGAGATTTAAGATAATGCAGAAACAAAGCATGTTTTGACAATGGGAAGAGTTAGAGAGGGGGATTTCAATAAAGAAAAATTAGACAAAAGTAGAAGACATGTCATTAATATTTTTGCTGTTGCAGATCTCCCACATCCTAATGTAAATGCTTAAGCACAGAATGAGAGTTTTTGCAGGATCTGAGAACTTGCCAGTTGTAGTACTGCAATATGTAAAAATGGTCGTGGGATATAAAAGCCACAAGAAAATTTGCAACTTCTGCTATCTATGCATAAGATTCCAAGAATTTTGTGACACATAAAAAATATTTTGAAATTTTGCCAGGGTGGGAAAAAAATTATAAAATCAACTCATTATGATTTTATTGTGTCTGTTATTTGGACTGCTTTTAAAAAGAAATCTAAGTCAAAACTGAAAATTAAATATTGCAAGAACTGCCAACCTGCTTCTCTCTTTTCTCTGAGTGTCAGCTTTCCAAGTGTGACACGCCTAAAGTCTGGGTCCAAAATGAAAACAAAGTACAATACTTCTATTATGTAAGCCCCTAGATAATAAATACTGGTCAAGGCTCCAGTGCAGCCAGTCTTGCAAAGAATTCAGTGTTATTTGTGGTCCACAGACATGACAAATTGCCATAATATTTAAGTAGCACTCTTGAAGGGAAACAAAAGGACAAGAATACAGATAGTCATGGTTAGGATGAGGGATGTGGAAAATAAATAAATCAGAAAATCCCAGAGAAAAAATAGAAGAAAGATGGAAGTTGAACAGAGAATCTGAGAATAATGTACATTCACATGAATTTACATTTTCACAAGAAAAAGTGTTGAAGAAATGTTACTTGATTCGGTGTTAAATGATGCTGTGAGTACAGGACATACAGATCTTTGGTGCAGTTGCACATCTGGAACATTGCTGGGACATTCCATTCACTCAGGAAGATCTCAGAGAAGAATAGTGCACATGTCTCACTCTGCATCCTCATGGAACTGCAGGGCTCTACACAAAGAGCTCAGATTAGAACTATGCTGCCTATTTTTAGGGGGCTGAAGGCTTCATGTGCCAGTTTCACTGGGAAAACTCCTGGGCTTTGAATACCTTGGGAGATGGTTTTGGATGTGCTTGAAATTTGAAGGTTAGCATATTTCTGTGGACAACAGGTAATAGCCGCTAAGGAGACAGAAACCAGAGCTATTGCATGGATTTTACAAGTGGGAATTTGTTTCTCTTCTTACTAATTCAATCATGTAAAATTCCAAGTTTTCCGAGTTCAGGCGGATGAAATTTGTATTAATTGAACTATTTATCAAAGAGAAGCTAAAGATATGAATGGTGATTTTAAAATAAAACCTTCATTAATTTATTGTACAAATGTGGTAGATTTAGTAGTGATTCTGAGAATTCTACCCTCAAAATTATAAACTTATTTTCCGGCTCCTGGCTAAAATCCTTTAATCAATAGTCTCAATTTAATAGTTTATGAAACTCTGGGCCTAGCTTATGGTAAACCTTAGCATCTCATAAACAGGAAGACTTATGTGTGGTTTTACTTTGACTATTGATTGTGATCTGAACTTACATGAGAAAGGTTACGAAAACTTTTGCAACATAGCCACTGTGTGTTCCTAAACAAAAAAGAATAATAATAACAACAGTCTAAGTGCCACTCTGAGAGCTGGGGAAGAAGCTGAGAGCGCAAGAACAGGATTGCACTGCTGACTAATAATGCCAGCTTGGAAAAAATGTCAGCTGTTTAATAACTCCTGCTCTTTGATAGGAGAAGATCAAAGTGAAAGAAAAAAGACCCTAGAAATCAAAACTATGCTTTTATTTATAGTGGGAAGCTCTCATAGACAGAACTAGGACAAAATGCAAGCTGAGAAAATGGTATCTATTTAGCCCTGATTAAATATTCCTAAGAAGACAGCTTTATAGCAGTTGTGGATTAATGTGATTTTGCCATGGTTTAAAAAAAATGACACTAAAATTAGTATATACACAGGCCCATTTTGATATATTGCAGCAACACCTTCTGTTTAGACAACAAATCACTAGAACAGTGTAGCAGCCCTGGTTACCCTCACCAGCTTCAGTAAGAATTCATCTCCCAGCTGAGTATTGGCCAGCCAAGCTACTGAACAGTTCTTCCCTGTTTTCAAGACTGTGACTGAGGATATTTCTTCCCCTTAATTTATTGAGAAGCTTTCAAAATACAAATCAAAACTCAAGTAAAATAATGGCCAGACTCTTTGTATTGAAAAGTCTGGGAGATTAGCTCCTAATATTTGGTACTCAAAAAATGGCACTGAAATTTTAAAACACTTGAGAATTTTCTTGTACGACCTTATCGAAGCATGCAAATTAAGAAAGTGCAGATACTACTGATAAGTGTATTTACAATGCAAGAAGGTACCTAACAATTAACAAGATATTAGACTTCATATGAAGCACATAAAAGGGTTTACTCCTAATTTGATTCTGCAATTATCCAAAATTCGTGCTATTACATGAAGAATGAACATATGAAATAAGTTATAATGACAAAATATTACTTTATGCTGGAGCAATGGTTTCTAATTTTTCTGGTTTCTGACCCTATTTGCATTTCTTAAATCACATATTTTATAAACTAGATCAACTGAATATTAAATTAATTTAGGTTATTCTGGGCTAAGGACTGAGGAGAACTATATCCTAAAACGGTCCTTAGGAAAGGATTGTAAACCCAGCTCATGGAGCCTGAAATACTGGAAACAGGACAAGTTTCTTTAATGACAGCTACATTTCTTTATGCTGTTTGGCATGTAAGTAATGTATCCCTTCAATAGTTATTTTTTGGTAGATGTTTGCTTTTGGATTCTATTCTACTATTAGAATTGGAATCTTGACTAAGGAAAGCTTTAGAGACAAATGTTTTAATTCTTAAAAATTATTTGTGGTTGTACTATTAGTCTGCAAATGAGATAGCACAATCACAATGATCCTCACACTTAAATTTTTCTACTTTCTGAAAGAGTCACTGTTTTTAATGGTATAGCTACATATTTTGTAAACAGTGTGGATTTCTGATCAACTACCTTACATTTCATTTTGATTCAATCTAGCTGCTACCAGAAAAGCCCTACTTAACCTGTTCATGCAGAAGTAATTTTGCAGGCAAGGTTTGCTTTGGTTAGGGACTGCACAGTGACAACATTGCCAGCAAAGCCTCCTTTTGCAGCTGTAGCTTGAAACTGCAAGTGTCCCCACGGGCAGGAACAGTAACCAGGTAACTTAAACACAGGGGCTGCAGCTTCTTCTGTCCTGTGCTAAATAGATTTGCTAGTATAAGCTGCATTTGCTCCTAAGAGGTTGTGTGGTTATTCTAGAACTGTCAGTGATCAAAGCCCAGGAGAAGCTGCAGAAAGGAGAGTTGGCAACTCTGTTGCATGTGAACCCCACAGAGAGGGGCTTTACCTGCTAAACGACCTGGGAACATGAAGTCTTGGTTGGGGATAAGGGAGAAGCTGAGACACTCCATAACTGAAGGCAGGGGGTGCTTGTGTTTGCCTTTTTTAATAAAAAAGCACGAATTTAAAACATCAGCAATGACAAAATGTATAAATCCCATTATTGTTGATCAAAGAGAGGATTTTCATCATTCATCCAACCTTGTGTTGTGACTGCATTCAGGCAGAGCCTTTGGCTCTGTAATTTCAGGGATAAGTGGTTTCAGGACACAGGACCTCTCCCACCTGGGAGCACAGTCTGTACCTCCTGCCCCAAGAGGACACAGCTCTAACTGGCAATTGAGATTAACACTGTGAAATGCCAAAGCACAGGAGCAGTAACAACATGCAACAATCCTACTTTTGGCTGTTCTAGAGAAAAAGGGGAAATTCTGCATAGAGAAAGAAAAAGGAAAAAGCTTTACAAAAACTCCACACATATAAGCAAAAGGCAATTTCATTAAAATATTTAGCAAATAATTATTTAATTGCATGATGTAACTTTGATCTAGCATACAACACGAGGCTACAACCTAATCACCTGTTACTATACCCCTCATTTTCACCCCAAACACATCAATGCAAAAACTCCAAACCTCACTGACAGAGCTGAGGCAGCATCTGTGAAAAACCCCAAAATCACAGCTCATGGAGCACCCTAATGCCCATTGCACAAGCAATGTTTGCTCTCAAAGGCTGGTCAGCTGCCTTTTTCTAAATCAGGCTCTACATGCCATGCACTCAGGACAGCTTGACCTGACTCTGATTTTCAGCTCTTTTAGTACCATGGTATTGACATTCTCAACTCTCTGCACATCTGACAACATTAGTTTGAATAAGCAAGTCTCATGGAAAGACTTCTTCTCATATTAAATAAATTAGGATCAAGAGCAACACAGCAACAATCTAAGATCTGGATTGTAAACCACATCCTAAAAATAAAAATGTTTTGATACAATACAGCCAAGTGAAAACCAAGATAATTAACAAATTTTAATCTTATTATTTAATTCTAAAATTTGCATCCGCAGAAAAATGTTCCCTTGGAAATATGTCACAGCTCAGCCAGAGGTCAAAGTTAACAATTCATAATTCATACTTAAAATGCACAATAAACATTTAACCTGAAAGTGCACAGTACAGTTTTTAAAGAATCTGATTTACAAAAAATATTTTCTCCTTCTATGAAGGAGATAATATTCGTCTGTTGTTCCCATTAGAATTGTATAAATACATGTACAAGTCATAGATAAAGGTTTTGTAAATAGCAAATGTAAATACATTAGCATGGAATAACACTGGACCAACCCTTTTGGCAATGGCAGTTTGTTACACAGTTGTATCAAAGTTCAATGTAGAATATATAATTTAACAATGTACACATTCACAAACCTTTCCCTCTTTTATGCTACACAAAATGCTACAAGTAGTATCTTCTATGTGACAATGACTTTACTGAGTTTATTGACAGACAGTTGATTGAGACATAAAAATACAAAAGCAATAGGACACAAAAGAAGCCAATACTGGAAGAACTTTCATCACTTTTGGAAAACCTTGCTTAGAAAATGACTGTGTTTTACAAGAGGAACTATTCTTTGGTATAAAGGGATAGTGCCAATGGTATACCCATATTTTTCACTTTCAAGTGAAAGAGGTGAAAGAGCTATCAAAACTGAGTAAAAAACAAAGCCTATTAAAAGTATAAGTAAGGCACACTCAAAATTAATTTAACTGTGGCACCACAGAATCTCTACCCAGTCAGACCAAAGGAAAGCACTTTGCCAAATCTAGCAAGGCACAGCTGTACTGGCTTTGGAATGGCAAAAAGTGTAACTAGCAGTAAAGTAAGCAAGCAAAATGTAGAGCATAGCATACAAATGGATCTTAGTGTGACAAAGGCTTATGGTCATGTTCTAAAATTCAGGATTCAGTCCCAATATATTCTAAACAAACTCCAGAGCAAAGATCACAACGTGTTTCAAATAGCTCCATCACTGTCAATCAAAAATAGGCAGTTACCAGAGGGTGAGACATTAAAAATGGTAAAAGCAGTGTTGTATCATGCAGCAGGTCACACAGCATATTTTTAGCTTGAATAAGACAGCATAACTTTCACAAGAAAACACCTTTATCAGTTAGTCTTAGCACTTAATTCTTATGGTCTCGGTGAAAAACTTCATTTAGTTAATTCAATGGTATTATAGAATTGGTTAAAGTGCTTTAAAAAGAATAATTCACATTTCTCTATTCAAAATATTTTTTCCTCTTGAAACTCGCCTTCAATAATTAACTCACATGTTAAAACTGATGGAACAGCATTAACAAGAAACAGCTGGTTATCTTGGGGAGGACATTTATTAAAATATTTCATGTATTTGCTAAAGTACTGTGCCAGGAAAACTAAAATGTGCTTTGTGTTGAACAATCTCATGAGTCATCTTTTGCTTTTTCCTTTGGCTAGTGCCTCTGCATAGGTCAGGTGAATGAAGTCGAAGAGTTGTGTGGCATTGGCAGCATTACCCAAAATCTTGGACAGCTCATCCTTGGAGAGTGTCACCAGCTCTGCAATGCTTTTAACGTGGGTCATTAAGGCACGGCAGTTTTTTGCATTAACCCCTGGCATTTTTAGCAGGAAGTCCTGAGGCCCAGGGTTGTACTTGTCTGACTCGGGGAGAATTTCAGAATCTGCAGTGATGGCCATTGCTGTTTCTGCGTCAGGTTGGGGATGGTTTCGTTTTAACTCTTCAAACAGCTCAGCAGTAGCGTGGGGAGAGGGACACCACAGGATTCGTAACTTTGGAAAGTGCAGTGTGAGAAGGGTTAGTTTAGAAGTAACATCATTGCTGGAAATTTCTGGCTGCAAAGAGCCTCGTGGGATCAAGGAGAAGGATTTGTTAGGATCAAACTCAATGAGAAGAACTGGCCGCTTGTAGTAGCGGCACATGGACACGCACTGTGCGTACAGCCTGCCGTTGTTTAGGGAACCAATCAGATCGCTGATGCTCTTCCTCTCCACACAGATGTCAGGGGTCAGGATGTAATCCCCAACTTCCAAAGTCACAGGCTCAATGTCGATCCCACGGCGATGGATCAGCGATGGAAGCTCGCTACGGAATTCCCGCATATCCACGATGATGGTTTGCTGAACACCCTTCTGTTCCTGCCCACCTGAAGAGCAAAAGAAACACAGTTATCCCCATACTTGGCACCTCCTGCTCCAGCTGTTTTCCTGTGTGCTGCCAAGGCTTCACAATGGATGGACTTACCATCCTAAGTTATAGCACAAATTCAGCAGTACAATAAATCCAGACTTCATCTGACTTTTAACCATCAGAGAAAAAAATTACTTGCCTAAATCTATACTATAATTTATAGAGCATGCTCTGCAGTTTGATAGAACTACCGTTCTATCAAGAAAGCTACTTGCTGTAAGCTTTGTATAGGTGACAATGAAATACATTAAACTGTAGATGAAAATTATTTAAATGAATCAGGGAAATCTTTAAAAGGCTGCCTGCAAAACAAGATAATGAAACTGGTTCCTTTTATTTCTAGCTGTTTCGCACACAAATACAGCACTTTATTGGAGGAATTATGTGTTGGCCTCTACAGATCAGCAGGACATATAAAGAGACTGTAGCACCAAGGCTACAAAAATGTAATAGCGATAAGATTAGAGAGCATATGGCAAAAAAGAGCAGGATTGCAGAAGCAGCAAAGAAAAACAAGCAGAAGCATAGTACACATGTCAGAGGAAAATAACAAAAATATAGTTAGAATTGCAACAAAAGGAAAAGGATGCTTTACTGTAAAGGAAGTGATCAAACCCACAATGTGCAGTTGTTTATCCAGGCAGCATGTTTTGCCAAGATGAAAAGAAGTCCCCAACATTTACTAGCACAACAATGCTTTTCACCATCTGTACACTTCAGTTTCTATGTTTTAATTTCTCTTCCTACAAGCAGCACTAGACAGCCTCAAAATCAACAATCTGAATAGAAACAATCCAAATGGTATCTGTCTTAATGGTCAAATACTAAATTCACCTGTATTTTCAAAGGAAACCAAACAAAGAGTTCATTGTCACTGGGAAATAATGTTTCTTTAGCATGAAGACGGCAGAGCCAATGTGAAACGTGTCTGTGCCCCAGATGCTTTGAGGGGCATTTAAAGTGCAATAGTTATGGGACTTTTGGAAAGCTCTGGGCTGTGTGACCTAGGAGCTGCTCACCTGCTTTGCGTGTGTCAGCAGAGACAGAGGCAGGTCTAGCATCTCTGAGGAGGTCTAAGTTGGTCTCATCTCTTCCTTCTCTTTCTTCAGGAACAACCATGCTGGCCTTCTCTCTAAGGAACCACAAACAAACACACACTAAAAACTGCAAATGCAGGAGTAAAGAAGACTGAAATACTTCAATACCCTTCATCCAGATGTAAAATTATATATAGCTAAATACTAAATGCAAACCTGATCAGAAATGCAATTTACTGGGTTTTCTTAGGTTTTTCCTTTTACAAAGGAACTAGTGACTAGTAATAGCACTGTAACCCACTGAGAAGGCACTGTCAGTAAAAATACTGTCTTATACAGTCTAAAGAAATAATTGTGTTTCCCCAATTGACTTGCGTTATAAAAGCTTTAAAAATTATCTTACAAGAAATGTTACCTGCAAAAACACAGTTACACAAATGAACTTCACAGACAATTAGGAAAAAATTCCAGTGATGCTGATTAGCCTTCACATTAACATTAAATCCTGCTAAAATTATTAAACAAAATACCAGGTGCTTTGAAAAGAGAGGTTGTGACTTTTTGGTGATTCTCAAGAGGAAAGTAGTCTTTACATCTAACAAAGAATTGAATTAAAAGTTTATTTAAAGCCTACACACAGTTAAGAACTTCACTCTATTTAAAATGTAAGCATATTGGGGAATTACATGAAACACTACTAATAAAGGCAGTTAAAATAATTATGTTACCGAATGAGTTTTTCGAAGGCCTCCTTCTCTTTCCTCAGAGCTGTAAGGTAGCGCTGCTCTTCTGTGGAGCCCCCATATATGAGGAAATAAACTCTGTAGGTATAAAAGAGAAAAAAAAAAAGAGATCACAAAACTTTGTATTAAGTTAAAAAAAATCCACAACCACTAAATTTACGATTAGTAGCAGTAAGTCCCTGAGAAATATTAAATTTTAAGTTTTCTGTATTTTTAATTAATATGTGGCATTTAGTCATAAAACTGAGTTTTGTAATTTCCAGGTATATTAAATACATATACCCAATATGGTGATATTTCTGTCAGCAAATGCTCTAACTGCAAACACTAATTTTCTTTATTGTGTTTACTTTACTTGCTGCTCTGCTACAGTTTCTGAATAACTGGTCTTCAGCATGGTGAACATTAGGAAATGTGAAAACTAATTAAACCTAAAATGAATCCTTTTGTTTAAAAATTGTACCTTCGGAGATGGCTTAAAATGAGCCTACATTCACCATCTCAAAATGAGGTCTTGGAATTGTTTTTTAACAGATATACTTCTGTTAAGGGATTAAATACCTGCTGGAAAGTCAAAATTATCTTTTGGTTACACCAGACACTATGGTTTTGTTTAAATTTAAGGGCTCAACAGGAACTGAAAGGTAGCTAATGGAAATGAACAGCAGCATGTTCTGCATTGACTGCTGCCAGTGCAATTTGAATTTTTTCTTTTCAGACTAGAATTACTCTGGCCAAGTCAACTTGCCTCAAAGGCTTCCCAGGTCTGCTTGCCTTGTAGATTTCCAGCTGCCGAACAAAAGTCAGTTCTGCATCATAGAGCACAACATATCTGGGCTCTACTTCATGCAGCACACGAGTGAGCGCGTAGGGATCCCCACACCCCTGCAGTGGGTGGATAATGGTCAGTGGGTCCTTGAAAATTCCATAGTAACAATCTGAGGGCAAGTTCACATCAAAATCTTCAGGAATGGTCTCTTCAGTGTTGTCTTCTTGGCTACCACTTAATTCTATGTTGTCTTCCACCTCGATCTTCTCTGTCTTTTCCCCCTCAGTTTTCCCTATCATTTGGATTATTGTCCGGTCTTGCTGCTTCTTGTGTTTATTTTGTTTTGAAGAAGCTGTGAGTTTGGCTTTTTTGGCCTGAGGCCCTGTGTCTGGTTTGGCATTTCCTTTGGACTGGGTGGCTTTTCTGTCCTTAATCCACACCTCTCCAGCTTTCTCGTCCTTTCCAAAGGTTTTGTTGTATAGTCTTGTTAAAAAAGCTTCTGCTCCAGCAATAATATACTCCCTGAGCTGTGCACAGGCTCGGTCATCACTGGCACAAATGAGCACTTGCCCTGCAGTCAAGAAACAATACCGTGTTTACAGCTTGTAATGCTGTGCTTCTTATCCAGCTACAAGCACCTCCTGAGCCAATGGCTTGCGCTGATCCAACACTGTGCCTGCCAAATGCTTTGACATTTGGCTGCCACAGTTGCTCTGGACTTTGAGAGAATCTCAATTGCATGGCTTTTTGTACCAAATAAAATTAGAGAAGACTAATGGAAGTTCAACATTCCTTATTCTTGCAATATGTAATTTTGTTAAGTTTTCCTTCTGGCCATAGGAAACGAGGCAGATACAGTGTGTGTTGAAACATACTTGAGCAACTACTCATTTTTAAGATGTGGAATAAGAGAGACCTTAATTTAGATCATTCTAATTTGTCAGCTGTGTTAGAGAGTCTACAAAACACATGTTTCACACAGTATTATTGACATTTGTGAATAACAATTCTCTGCAAGCTGACTCAGATAAACTCCTACAAGGCTAAGTGAGAGAGCCAGCTCTTACCCAGAGTCAGAACACTGTGGGTGGGAGAGAAGAGCACTTTTTTACCCTTACTATTTCCTAAAATAAAACTTGCTAAATTTTAAGGGAATGAAAAGCCCTAAAATAGGGAAGGCAGCAAAGCAGTTAGACTCCCTTCCCTGCCTCCTAATCTCTACCTCATTTATATGCAACTCACAAGAAACAAATTTTCAGGTGCATGAGAAGAATTTGCAAGTTAGAAAGGGGGTAAGACAGAACCCCTGTTTTTGTTTTGAACCCAAACTTCAGAAATGAGTGAATGGTATCTTGGTCATTATAAATGCTAACATCAGTTTTATTTGGCTTGGAACTAAGGTATCAGTACACTACTGAAAAGTAACCTAAAATGGTTTTTTTTTTCAGAAAGTTCCTTCCCAAAATGTATTGCATTGTAGGAATGAACAGCATTTCCTCTTTTAGATCAAGACCTAATAAGAGTTTATGTAAAACTATCTCATTTTACATAGTTTATACACATAATGTACCTAAATTCCTCCTCTTAAAGCCACAAATTACTAAATTTAAACCAGCTCTTTGATAAAACTACAGAAAAGAGTTAGTTCCTTCTCTCCAAGGTCAAGTAGAAGTACAAACCAGCAGAAGTACCAGAAAACTTACATAATTTAGTATTCTCTCACCTGGACCACCAAGATTGTCACTGTTCTTATTCTCATTTTCAATCTCTTTCAGTACTTCTCTCAAAGCTTCCCATTTCGGGTTACTTTCTAGAACCAATTCCCTTTTCAGTTCTGAAACAAAGTAAGATTGAAGATAGCAGCTCTTGCAGCCAAAATATCCTTCAGACTTTAAATCAGTGGTTAGATGTCAATAGTGTGATGGTTGTTGGCACATACGATATTCAACAGCCTACATATGCAACTTGTTATGCTAATGAGCTGGAGAACACTCTTAAATTAAAAAATGGAGATAAGTGCTTTTGTGAAGCAAAATGCTGAAATATTCACTCCTTGTTGAATTCTGAAACTCCTGAATATATTTTTTAATAAAAGCAACCACAGCCTCCTACTCTTTCACATAAGATAATAAAGATGAAGCTAAACATCAATGCAAGAAAAATTCCACAAAAGCTCTCTCAGTGATCAGCTGAGCAAGCTTAGGAGAATCCCCTACTTTGTGACTCTTTTATGTTGTTTATTACATACTTTTAGAACTTAGATTATGTCTCAATTTATCCCAGCTAACAGACTGAGATTCTGAGCTGTGGAAGTTCATGCAGGGAACCAGAGTACAAGTAATAATATGCAAAGCACTTGGAATCGTGTGACACTCTCAAAATTAGGAATGATCAGTACCATTTTCCTTCTTTACATCACGTTTTTCAGAGCCTGAGCCTTTGCCTTTCTGATTCAGTTTCTCATCTGCAATGCGATAAACTCGAGCTCGAGCATTCACAAACATTGAAGTACTGGAGTCAAGGAAAAGCCAGCCTGGAGAGGAAATGAAAAGGAAGCAGGAGTAGTTTGACATCTGCAATGTGTATGTGTTCCAACCCTCTGCAGTACAAGCCCCAGATATTCAGCTGGAATACCTGTCCTACCTGCTCACTGTGTAATCACCAGCTTAATAAAAGACAGAAATGTGATGCAAATCTCACACTGTTAAGTAACAGCAGTTAAGTGGGAAGATGAAAGAATTAGCTGTCAATAAAAACCTACATCCTTATGGCTGGTTGTATAAAACCTAATTAGATACCTTCATATGTTTGGGAATGATAATTAAAAACATCAACATTGCACTGTTTCATGCATTAACTTGTATGGCTCTTCTGTGTTTACCTGAGTTCTCACCAAAAGCTTTTTCACTTGCTTTCAGTGACTCCAGAAGATTAAGGAAAGTGACACAATCATACTGGGTTAGATACAGTAGCAAAGTACGTAGGACCTTCAAATCCTGGACCAAAGACTTTGTCTTAGCTCCAAGCTGATGCCACAGAGGATCTAAATAGTGACGTATTGTCTGGAAATAAAAATTGGAAAGTTCGGAGTGTCAAACATACAGTATTGAATTATACTTCTAACCAAGCTGAGAATGCACTTTAACTTTACAGGGGATGCTCTGGTTTCCCAAAATAAAGATGTACTGGTGGGATATTTGTTTTGATATAAGTTACCATATTTTAGCAAAGCTAACATAAAATAGATGTCTTTATGAAAAGCACTTCAGGAATTAGCAGAGGTATATAATTTAATGTTTTCAGCACATTTTTTCTTTTCCATCTAACAACAAAATGCTGGTAAAACTATAAAAAAACACCCTTATTTTACTGGTACTGGCCTGCTATATTTAGTATCTAGTGTCTGTGGCTTAGGTACAGTAAAAACCATTATAATGTCATTCAGTTTTCAAAATCAGATAAGGTACCACAAAGATGTGCAACTTATAGAGCCCCAGAAAAAACCCCTCCAAAAATTTAAAGTACAGAAGGCCTTCCATCCAGATTAAATCACAGTTGACCAATAACTAACTGTGTGGCACTATGACAGTTGATTTCACCCTAACAAAAGGTTATCTGTGCCAAACATTGCAGATCTGTCAAAAATAACAATGAACACAAAGTTATTGACATACATAATGCTTAAAGATACAGCAGATGCATGCATGTGCATATTATCTACTACGTACAGTGCTTCTCCTACTAGAGAAAATAAAAAACACAAGCAAGAAATCCAAGAGGAAAAGGGGAGTATGTGTGTGGCAATTACTGATATTTATCTCCAAAGTATTCTGAGCTGAAGTTGCAGCTGTCTTTTTAAAAACAGCAGCAACAATTATTATTATAACCGTGAATTGGGGTGTTCTTACTGTTGAGACTCTGGAAATGAAGGAAGAACAGCAATACCAATATATCAAAAACCCTATTGGCAACTGTCACATCACCATTACATCCCCTTGTACCATTAAAAAGCAAGCCATAGGAGAACACTCAGCTGGCTGCTGATTGTTTATTTTCCAAATAACATTTCTGTTTGCATGGCAGGCACTTTGGAGATCTATATCCTGTTACTTAGACACTACAGATCAAAATGGTTACCTTGTCAAAAGGTTTAGCAATAGCATTTTCTAAAGATAGATCTTCAACTTCAAGAGCTGGGTTGTAACGTTTGAGTTCCCTCAGACACGCATTCAGAATGTCCAGGATTGCAGTCTGGATAGCAAGCATAGCAGGGGTCATTGCCACGTGTATTTCCACCACTTCAGGTTTATGCTTCTCTAAAAAGGAGTGCACTGCTATATGAAATCTAAGAGAAAAACAGCTTGACTTAGAATTACTCAAAAGTTTCTATAAACTACAATTACCATTGTTTTAAATGTAAACAAGTAAGTTAATTCCAAAATCAGTTTCTACTGATGTGAAGACTGCAATCTTATGAACAGCCTTTGAAAACCATCTGCTCCACAATTATGACTGTAGTCATTCTTGTCATGTGAGCCTATAGTGCTGGTGAATGATCCATGGAAAATTACTGCACTGGATTCTGCATCCTCATCACACATAGAAAATATTAAAATAAGCCCAAAAATCATATAGGGGAGAAATGGGAAGGGGTTCATAAATTCTCAGAAATCACACAGTTGCACCAGTAGATCTTATGACACTCCCATCTTGCAATGACAACCTGCAGGTCCTTGTTGGAACCCCATCCTTGGAGCCACTTCTGCTGCACATATCCAGAGATGCCACCTGACTGTTCCTGACAGGATAAGGCTCAGAGAACCCGGTGGCTGCTGACCTCTGCAACTCCATGGATATTTCTCTTACTGCAGCCTGCAGTCCCAGGTCTTTTCACGGAAGTCAAGGAAGGAAATCTAGAGAGCTCCTACTCAATCCTTCCTACCCTAGGTATGTCCACTTCTACTTCCCTGGGATACTGAAAGAAAGACTGTTAAGGAATTTACAATGCAGAGAATGGTTCATTAAGGAGTGAAACACATTCCAGCCCAGACTAACAGAACAAATGGCCAGAGCTCCTGCCCAGGGCAGGAGCACTGACTGGGTCATCAGAGAGTGTCCAGTTCTATTTGTGGATCTGCTTCTGGAAGACACAGTGCATGCCACATCTTGGAAATTTGTTTTTTAACAGTCATCAAGTAATGTTCTTCATACACAACATACGTGTATGAGAAGATTTAAAATATCTGATATGTAGAAAGAAATGCATGGAATTTTATCACAGATGGAAACAAACACCTCCACGAATAGCAGAACTGAGAGACTGTTCTCTTGTCATTACATGGCTTAAATACTCTTGTTTAGTAAGAGAAGTTTTCCTTAAACTGTTAAGAATGTCACTTTTTGCTGTGATTTCTGTTGACTAAAAGGAAAGCTCTACCATAAGATTCATCCTGTTAATAGAGTCAATTTGAGTTTATTTTCAAAAATACTCTCAGAAATTCAGCATCTTTAAGACCACTTCTGTCCAAAACTAAAAAAAATTTTTTGGGAATACAGGAGTGTAGCAGTGTAACTGCAAACACCTTGCTTTCTTAGGAATCCGCTGTAACATCCTTCATCTTTCCTCTAAATTTAACTCTCCAGTGAAGTAAAGAAGTGCCTCACCTTGGCCACAGATAAAGCTTCCCAACAAAAAGATTTTTCATCACTCTTTCCACATGACAAAAGCCAGTGTTAAATGCAACTGCATTATCTGTAAAAGCTTTAATGAAGCCTTGCTTGTTCTTCTGGCGATAAAGTCGCAAGATGAACGCTTCCTGACAGGATTCAATGATTCTGTGTGCTTTGTACACCAAAATGCCTGGCAAAAGAAAAGAAAATTTCAAGTTGAAAAAAAGAATAAAGAAAGGTCTAGGTTTGTACAGATTTCTCCTCACTACTGTCTTATTCTTCTTTTAATTACAGGAATTTAAGTCCTCTAAAATGAAGGCTGAACAAACTTTCTGGGGTTGAAATGACTGATTCCTCAGTTTCAGTTCCATGGAATTGCCAAATAACAGAACTGGGTTAATAATGCATCTTTAACAGAAAAAAAACTCAGCTTGTGCATGAATGGCAGGTCTTACTAATTTGGAAAATTCTTTACTCCTGAGACATAACTTTTAAAAGCAGGAAAAGCAAATGCACGACATAACACACTGTTACAACAAAGCAAGTTTGATGTGTTTGAGGCTGTGATAGTCGAATTCTTTTGTTAAGAGAAATTCTGGAATTACAGACTTGTCAAATAACTTTCATTGGTAACAGTTCAAGTGTTTACATAATCAAAGAATGTCTGAAAACATTTATTTTGCTTTTCTCTCCCATCTGACAGTCATATTCACATTCAAGGACAGCAAGTATTATCAAATATATGAGTACACCACTGGTTTTCTTCATGGCTATGAGTGCAGTAGGATTAAAAGACTATCAAGAACATTTCAATAAAGAGAAATGAAACAAGAATTTAATTTAATAATGTGTTTGAGGCGAACAGTTCTGGAGTTCACAGTTCATTCAGCCAAGACCTGTGTGTTAATACAAAGATTAACGAGGAATTTTTTCATGAAAAGTCATGAGAGTAATTTGTTAATGCAAAAATATAGGTAGTGTGCATGGCTCATAAAGCATGACATCTAAAGTCAGTTTTAATGATAGGCCAGTGTCCAATAGACCACAGGACACTATTTCACCAAGTGCAATCATTTATTCTTATTTGAAAGCCTTTTTAAACTGTATGATTAAATAAGGCAAACAAGTTGAGAAAAAAAAATTAAAAATATGAAAGAACTACATATTTGCTCTTTTACCTCAGTCTTGGTGGAAGAAAAATAAGGAATAATTCTTCAACCTCAATAGCTGTTAGTAGAACTCTTCATACAGAATTAAGCTTTATGTATTTTCAAACAGAACACTCTTACCTTTATTTCACTAAGCTCTTACCAGTAATGAGATTGGCAGGAATTCTGTCAGTAAGGAAATCTACCACAAGGATCCGACTTGTTGCAAAGATGACTCCGCCTTGAGTATAAAATTCATACCGAGTATTATTTGCAATTTCATTGGTAACACGTCGAGGGAGATGAACAACTCCATCTGACCTGAGCTGATCAATAAAATACTCCTAAAACAAACACAATAAAAACACAAGACCTTATTGTGGTATCCAGGGAAATGGATTCAAAAAGCACTTTTATTACACATACTCCAGTAATTCTGAGGAGCTGTCAAAAACAAATTAGGACATGATAGTATAACATACTAAAAGTCAGAATTATGATTTTTTTTCTCCTTTGACATACTTTCTTCCGTTTCAAACTTATCTGACTGATTTAAAAATCTACATACTCAGTAGTAACTAGACAATACTTACATAAAAATGAGCAACTGACACTTCAAGGAGCTTATATTTTCTTAATATTTCAATATCTCATTTTCAGAGAAAATGCGATTTTAAAACTGCCTTAAGAACAGAGAATTGGGAAGAGATCATCTTGTAGTGCCCTCATCTGACATTAGATGACTACAGCACGTAGATCATATACACAAGCTTAATCTTACAAACTACAGCTGTGATCTTTATTCACCTATGGGTGCTATAAAAGGTCCCTGAAGACCTCTCCTTTCTGAGGGTGGGAAATTTGCCAGGTTCCAGAGGAAAAAAAGAGCAGCTTTTTGTACAACTAGGGACAAACCTGTCAAGACATGTTTCATCCCTTTCTCCCCTCTGGTTACTTCTAAGTTATGTTTAAGTACTTGTTTAAGCTCATTAGTGTTCCTAGGGCTTCACTGTGCTGTAGGAGTAGAGATTCAACTGCCACGATCCCCAGTGTGTGGTTTGACAGCACCCCAGGGCCTGGGGGTGGACAACAGGCTGCCCTTGAGCCAGCAGGGCCCTTGTGGCCAAGAAGGCCAAGGGCATCCTGGGGTGCCTTAGGAAGAGCGCTGGCAGCAGGTCAGGGAAGTGACCCTGCCTTCTGCTCAGCCCTGCTGGGGCACATCTGGAGTGCTGGGTCCAGTTCTGGGCTCCTCAGGACCAAAGGGACACAGAGCTCCTGGAGCAAAGGGTGACAAAGAGGATGAAGGGGCTGGAGCATCTCTCTTGTGATGAAAGGCTGAAGGAGCTGGGGCTGTTCAGGCTCCAGAGGAGATGCTGAGAGGGGTCCTCACCAATGTCTGTCAGTGTGAGCAGGGAGGGATCAAGGCAGGGACCGGGCTCTGCTCCCTGGGGCCCAGCAATGGCACAGGAGGAACGGGCAGGAGCTGATGCCCAGGAAGTTCCACCTGAACACGAGGAAGAATTTCTTCCCCGTGAGTGACCGAGCACTGGGACAGATTGTCCAGAGAGGCTGTGGAGTCTCCCTCGCTGGAGATATTCCAGAGCTGTCTGCACACAGTCCTGGGCCGTGTGCTCTGGAATGATGCTCTGGAATGACCCTGCCTGAGCAGGGAGGTGGGACCAGATGAGCCCCTGTGCTCCCTCCCAACCTGACCCATTCTGCGGTTCTTTGCACAGCGCCCGGCCCGCCCCTCGCACCGCTCTCCCCGGAGCCCGCACACCCTCCCGCCAGCCCGGGGAGCCGCTCCCCCGGCCGGGGCAGCGACAGAGCCGCCGGCCGCCCCCGAGACTCGGCCGCCGCAGCCGGGAGGGGAAGGGGCGGGCACTGGCAGCTGCCCTCACCTCCTCGGCGGGGCTGGTGTTGAGCACAAGCACGAGGTTGGCGGGCTCGCAGTAGAGGCGCAGGAAGCGCAGCAGCAGGCGGTCGATGCCGAGCCCGCGGGCACACACGGCGAGCCCGTCGCGGTGGAACAGCTCCAGGAAGATCTGGCTCTCGTGCTCCAGCAGCGCCGCCATCGCGGCACCGCTCCCGCGCACGCGCGCGCGGCCCGGCAGCGCCCCCTGGCGGCCCGCGCGCAGAGTCCTCCAGGCCCGGCAGTTTCCCGCCCCGCCCGTGAGGGTCCCTCAGGGAAATGTCCGTCCCCTCACGGGACCCCACACACCAGCTCCTGCTGCGGCACGATGAGGACCCGCTTCTCCCCGTGCGGGGCATGTGGGCCGAGTGGTAATGCGAGGTAGCCGGTCTTCTTCAGTTATTTTGTGTTTATTACGACCCTAGGGAACGGCCTGACGTTCCCTCAGGGGAGGTTTGGGTTAGATACTAGGAAAAGGTATTTCATCCATAGGGTGGGGACTGAACAGGTTCTCCAGGGCAGTGGTCGCGGCCCCAAGGCTGCCAGAGCTCCAGGAGCATTTGGACAGCGCTGTCAGGCACAGGGCGGGATTGTTGGAGCATCCTGTGCAGGGCCGGGAGTTGGATCGATGATTCTTGAGGGTCCTTCCTACTCAGAATATACTGTGAGTCCGTTACTTTTTACTGGGTAGCTGCATTTTATAAGCATCAAAGCCAATCTCTCCTGAGCACTCCTCTCACAAGGAAGGCATGGGCACATCGCTGTTTCTGTGTTGTTTCCTCTGTCAGTGCAATAAAGGCGGTTTGTGCCTTGGTGAAGGCACTCCTCAGACCTGCTTTCAGAAACAGCTGGAAATGCAGGGCACTCCTCAGACTTCCCTTGCAATTCAGCCGAGCATCATGGAATCCCAGAAGGGTTTGGCATGGAAAGGACCCTCATATCTCCCAGTTCCAACTCCCTGCCGTGGCAGGGACACCTCCCTGTAGCCCAGGCTGCTCAGAGCCCCCGGGGTGGCCCCGGTTCAGCTGGGTCAAAATCGCTCTCTGGAAAGGGAAGAAGGCTGCCGGCTTTGTGTGCAGGGCTGCTGGGCAGGGGAGCAGCGCACCGCCCGCTCCTTCCATCCCAAGACCCTGTGCAAAATGTCCCCATCACTTCTATTTGTGCTGGGTGCTCACCCCAGTTATCACTGTCAATGTTGCCTTCGCGTAAAATGCCGTTATCAGGGCGTTGAGTCAACCGTCAAATATATTCAAATAAACACTTTCAGTTCTTTGTTTCACGCTGTCACCTGCGGGCAGCTGCAGTGAGGGTTCCTTTGGCTTTCCGTGTTTTCCTAATGAGGGAAAATAAAGTGTACGCTGCCAATGTGTTCCTTTACTGCGCACTTGTTCCAGCCGGCACAGTTAATGAAGAGGCACTTTGCAAAGCATTATTTGTAAATTTTCCACACACTCAGAATTATGCTATGGAACATTTTCAATTAATGTAGGAGAAATGTGGATTATTTACAATATATGCCTTTATATTTTAAAATGCAGTGCAGGTCCTCAGGGCAAAGTAGAAATCAAGTCTTTTAAAACAGGTAAAAATTAATAAAATATGGGGACTAGTCTTGATTCTTCTCATACACTTTTCATGTTTATGAAATTTTACTCTGATGCCTAAACAATTTTTTTTTTGCAAGTTGGATCACATTGCTAACTGTTGTGCCAAATACCATACTTTGGTTCCCATTTTTATCTGGCTGCCAATAGCTCTCTGATGTTTGTGTTTAAAACTTATTTTAGACCATAAAAACGCCAGAAAATCAGTATTTTCTTTTTGACAGCTTTTCATTTTTTGTGGACTGCAGGTCATTTAATTGAACAAAACAAAGCCTTACACAGTAACAAAATGATTACCATTATAATTTATTACTGTTCTTAAATGTATGAAAAACTGAAGCCAAATACTTTCAGTATGGAAAACTGAAGCCCAATAAGATTACTTCTTTGAGGAATTCCAGTATTCTGTAGAATTGTCCATATAATTTAGGAACTAGCCATTTCCTTAACCTGCTCTTTCCTACTGGAAGTAGACAGAATGTTTCCTAATGATCCAGATAAAATATTTTAGGCAACCCTGTATTACAATTTTATTTTTACTCTATATTTTTGTATATTTTTACTTTGGCTAAATGTAGTATGAAGATGTCCTTCTTGTGGGTACATATTTATTAGCCAGCAGAGGGCTGTCATTTCTTACCTTAGGAGACCAGAATTTAGGCCTAAATCTTGCAATTCACTTTTGTGCAATTTTTCTTTGCAAAACACTAAATCAATGTTGAAAAAATATTCATAGAAATTACTTGAATATGAAGAGGATAAATAAAATTTGTCTAAGAATTATCTATGTAGTTTTAGTTGGGAATAATAGGCTGAGAGAATGTTATTCAGGGGAGTGTATGAACACATTTCTATATCCAACAATCAAGGTTTGTTTTTAATTTTAAGCATATTAAAACTTCTGTTTTATATATGTGTGTAATAAACATTTGGAGTAACTTTAGGAGTTTCATTCCACTTAAAGTAGTAAGCAGACAAATTCTAAGTTACTTTCAAACTGATAGTTCATATGAGATGATCAGTACAGCCCATTATCAACCTGCCAAGAAAGATATTTCCTTGTGTATTTTAAAAATGCATAAGCATATCTATTTATTTCATCATATTAACACTAAATGTAAGTCAGGTTAATTGCCTGGTAGTGCAATAGAACAAATCCCTGTAGACAGGATTAATATTTGGCTTCTTGTTATTTGGATCAGCAATGTTAATATTAGCCTTTGTGATACACTTTTGACAGCTATTTTTAAAAAAAATTTTAATTTTTGCAAGTTATTGCTGATTGCTGCAAAAGAGGAAAATGCAGAAATCATGACTAAGTCATTAATCTGCACATTTGGGTAATGACAGCGTTCTTGTCTGAAGACAGCAACAGTTCTTTTGTGTCATATTCATAAACTTTTATTACTGGTCATGTAAAGAGCTGAAGAGGACTCCCTGTGAGAAGAAAAGCAATATTTAGATAACTTCTATAAAACTTTTGTATTTAAGTAAAATTCTGTATTTTTAGCTGTAAAAACATGGTGAAATTGCCAACTCCGTGGGTTTTTTTTTATTGTGTCTTTGATTTGGTTTGTTGTTTGGATTTAGAAATATTGGTATTTGTTTTTATGTTTAAATATACATTGAAAATTGAAAAAGTTCTGTTCCATAAGCTGGAAATTTATTAAAACCTGTGTTTTAGCCACATTTATTCATGCTCTTAGAATATGTAATTTAGAGAAGGGCACTTTCAGTGACCTATAAATTGGCTGAAATAGATTTTTCTCCAGCAGTCTACATACAGAACATTCTTTACATGTTAAAAAATATTACCCCTAAAAAAGAAAACCTAATTATTCTTTTTCAATGAGGCTATTGTAAAAATTAAATATGACATGTTTTTGCTGGGTAAAAAATGAACTGCAATAAGAGAGCTGATTTGGGCTGTGGTCTGATGGATAGGGGACATTAATGAGGGAAAGGTGAGCTCTCATCCTGCCCTGGCTCTGCCACACAGGAGACCCTGGAATTACCAAACCCCCTCTTTTGTTTCCTTTAGGTGTAATTGCCAGACAAGTCACAGCAAGTGTCTTCAGTATCGTTTGTCTTAAGTAAACTCTGAATTAGACTTAAGCACCTGTTAATCATTTCCACGGGGTGTTTTTTTCTCCACAATTACAAAGCTAAAGATGCATCCATACAGTTTATACTTCAGTATCCTGAACAACCTTAACTTTGACTTTTTCCTCTTCAATTTCTGCATCTTATGTAAATAATATATGTGGTGACTGTGTAGAATATTCAGTTTCATAATTTCTGGATTAAAAAGTCATGAAATGCAATGAGCTTTATTGTAGCAATATATAGAAATGATAGACAAAAAGTTTTAATACATATGTTCAAGTCTCTCACATTTCTGAGGGCCACATTTCACTCAATGATGTTTAGCTGCTCATTTAATAGAAGTAATTTTACTAATAACTTGCTTTGTTAGCAGAAGCAGTTGATGGTGCATAGGGGAAATTTTTCACCATTGTGATCACTGTAGAATCGTTGTGGGGTAGGGGCAATACAAATCTGCTTTTTCAATTTTAGTTGAAGCTTTTGTGTTTTCTGACCCTAAAAACCAGAACTGTTGATGACAACATAATGTTCTGAGTGCTATTAGAAGTGTCATTTTTCCTGCCATTTTTTTTAGACATTAGTGATAACTCTGATGATATCCCAGTGGTTGATTTTAGAAAAGCCAAATTAATGTCCTTGATATATTAGTGTTATATTGCTTTATGTTTTATAAACAAAATGTTTTTTTACTTAACTGATTTTTAGAACCAAACATTATTTTGGCTTGTGAACAAGTGTTTAAGTGTTTGTGTGTACTTGTTTGTGTAATTTGCTGTATATTTTGGTCACTCTTTATTCTGAAAGCCCAGGGTGTGGCTTGGTGGTTGGATAAATCTACCTTTATGATTTACAATAGCTATCATGAAAAGGCTGTGACCACATGACAAAATTGTCTGTAAGGTTCATGTCCTGCCTGTTCACATCTGTGAAAAAAAATACTGGTGGTTAAGTGCTAAAACAAATGGCATTGGGTGAGAATAGTTATTGTTTGCCTTCTGATTATCAGAATAATGTTAGCACAAATTTGTATGCCATGCTTCACTTGACAAAATGGGATTGTAGCATAGAAAATGGATGATGGGAAAACACTAATAATTAAAAAAAAAAAAAGAAAGAGGTGAGAAAATCAAGGTTCAGATGATCATAAACCCAAACCCTAATTACACAAACACCATTTATAGGGAGCTGTGTGGAATTTCCAAACAAAGTAACTTTTTAAAAAGGAGAAGTTGTTGCTTATAAACAACTACAATAATGACCTCCTACTGTAAGCCTTCAATAAATGAAACTGTGGAATTTTACTTTCTGAGGTTGAAATGGGGTGGGATGTACCTGATAAAAGGAAAAGGAGTGTTTAGTGTTTGAAGTGCAGTGCTCTTCTGCAGTAATATTTGAGCTGGTATTCTTTCTGGGAATTATGTACCTAGGGTACTCAAGGCTGCCACATCAGCAGTGATGACTTTTGGACATAATTTGGAGTAATAGATGTATGCATAGTCTAATTTTATTCAGCAAACAAATTTGAGAGTTGATATGATGAAACTCAGAAAGAAATGTTGGGGTTGATTAAGAAGAGTAGGGGGATGACCTCTGGTGTATCAGCAGGTAGGATGCTGCAAGGGAAGGAGATGAACTGTTGAAAATATTCTGAACTATCCATTAACACATTTGTGTAATACAAATACAATCAAATAAATGGAGACTATTTCATATACAGAAATGAAAGCAAGACATATTATAAAATAATTGGATTTTTTTAGTCTAAGATTAGTAGCTTCTTATTTTACCCACCTTAAATTAGGGGGAAAAACTATTAAAGCTAGTTGCTATCATTGATAATCCCTGAATCCATGACCTCGTTATCCTCTTTGACTCTATTATCAGTCTCTTTGGAGCTTGAAAAAAATGGCATTGCTTGAATGGAGTTACATGTTTTCAGGTGTCCCAAAATTTCTAGCAATAAAATTAGAATAACTTCTAGGCTAAAGAAACTGTAGTGATGCTGCTAGCCCTAAGCTGCAATTTGGGAAGCATGGACAGAAATCAATCCCAAAGTGCTCATCCACAGAAATGTTCTGCAAAAGGAACCTGAAAGATGGGAGGATATGAAAGCTTTTCCTATGCAGTGGTTTAATTTTTCTCTTGAATCTTGAACTTTGAAGTCTTAGGCAGTATTACACTTCATTTTGCTGTCAGTTTATTCTGATTTGCCTCTGATGCTTTGAAGCAAAAGAGTAGATATGGTTTCCATAGCAATTACAACTATCTGAATATGCTCAGAACTGCGTTCACATTGCTTCCATTTTTCCAAGAATTTTTATTTACCAGAATGGTGCAAGGTAACTTTATTAGAGAACTGCAAGAGGGATTTTGGGAAAGGGACCAGCTATTTTAGCCATGGTATTTGTCAAAAACACAGTGAATAATTTGGCAATTAAAAAACTACTTTATTATCTCCACACATTTGTAGTCTAATGGAATATGTAAAAATGCCACAGCCATATCACTTCACAGGGCATTGGCTTCATGCAGCTGGGTCAGAGTTTGAGCTGTGAGTGGTTGAGCTGTGTGGACATGCTAAATTCTCCTGGCTCTTAGAGTGGAGTCAAATGGAGCAAGTGGTGTCATAGTTTGTAAAATCCTTTTTGTTTCTGTGCTACCAAAAGAGGATCAGGTGTTCTTTGTGGTCCCTGAAGTCTGCTGTGATATAAAAAGAAAGTACTGACAAATAGATTTGGTCCAGTTCTGTGCTGGCTTTTGCCCTTTTGATCATGATCCCTTAACAGGATTTCCAAGGTATGACAAAATTCTCCATATGTATACTATCTATGTATCATTTTCTGAATTATACCCTAGTGATAGAGCAGCAATTATTGTTCCACACAGTGACTTTTACAAATCAAAGAAGTTCACTTCTTTTGGCAGTTCAATTAATTCAGCCCAGTAGCTTGCTGGGAAGTAAGGGAAACAAAACCAGAAGAGCACGTGTCATACATGGAAATTATTCGAGTTCCTCATCAGAAACAAATGTGTGTCTTGACTCTTCTCACACTTTGTCAGATTTGATTCAGAGGGTGGGTTGTTCTATTACTTGCTGTTTCTTGGCAGATCTTTTACTGTGTAATCTCTTAGTTCTAATATTTTGTCTCTCTTCCCTTGCTCACCCTCTATTGACACGTGCTTTGTGGTTGCTCCTATCCAAGGTAGGGTTCTAATTTTCTTCTAGAGATTTACACCTTGTATCTGATTATTTGCAGTTTGTTTTGTGTCAAGTTCTTGTGTACTCATATAGCCAGAAACCAGCGAGCTACGCAGATTTGTTATGAGATAGTGTCTGACTCTCCAGAGTGCACAGATGGAACGGTGCTACTTTCACTGTGGATGTGTTACTAAAATTTAAAAGGAACAGCATGAAAAACATCTTATCTGTCAGTGAAGATCCTCATTGAAATGTCTTGTCTTTGGAATCCAGAAATGGTGACTGAATGCATAAGGTGTTTGTTAAGGAATTAACTCAAGCTGTTCAGCTCTTTTTCAAACTTTACTGTGACGGATAAACTAAATTTTCTTTGGATTTTTTTTAGAAATATTTTTCTTATGAAAAATAGATCTATGTAGAATTTCTGCTAAAGTTTGTCAGAGCTTTTCAAAGTAACCACTTACTTTGTACAAGCACTTTAGACAAGAATTTAGAATTGAATTCTAGACTCAGTCACGAGATGTGGAAATGCTACTGCTGTGGATCCTAAGGAATCAAAGTTAATTGCAGTAATTTACTGCTGAGCTGTGTGGTGCATAAAATCAAAATATATAGACTGACAAGAAAATCTAGTCAAGCATATTCATTTTAGCAAATGAATGGTGCAATTTTAGTACCATTAATAACTCATTATGGGTATTATTTCTTCTGCTATACCTCCTTTGACACACTCTTGGTGCACCAAATCTGCCTTCTATTTTTTCTTTGTGCTGTTATCAACCACTGTCTCCCCTCTGGATGTTTTTCACAGACCTGAATCCTCTCCATCCTGTACAAAACCCATTTTACTTTTGAAAACAATGCCTGGCAGGGCTCCTCTCAAGATACAATGCCCATGAGGTGAGAGACAGACGCCAGTCCTTCTCCAGGGGCTGCGAGGCTGACAAAGGTAAGAGGTGGTGGGGCTGACACCCCTTACAGATGGATACAATTCAAAAATATCTTCAGGGAGGTTTGAACTACTTTTTTTCCGGATTTCACTGTACCCCCTTTTTAAAGCTTTTTTGGCTGCAACATGTTACAATGTGCCCCTCCTGTGCTGTCAGACCATGTGCTTAATGTTGGTTCTTGCCTTCTTAGAGAGCCTCCAGTAGTGTATGGACAGAGAGCTGAAGATGGAAAAAATCTCTGTCCTGAGTCCCTTTACACCCTTTTTTTCAAGTAGTGCTGCTGCTCAAACCCCATTCTGTCTTTGCAGACCTGTCCTATTTATTTAATTTTGATATTTTTGTTCCTCTGATGAGCAGAAAACTCCTCAGAAGAGATAGTTACAAAACTGCCATAGAGGTGCTCACCCATAATCTAAGTTTATTTATTAATCCTTGCACATTGTTGCTAAGTAAATTAAGTTAAATGAATCTACTCAGTCTTTAGTATACAGAGCTTTAATTTTTTACCTTTATTTCTTTTTTATTTGAATGAAACTCTTACTACTTTTGGATAAAATGATGCAGACATCATCATCATCACAGGAAAGCAGTGAGGAAGAACAGTAATATATATATAATATATATATGAAAAATAGAGGTTGCTGAAATTCAAAGAGAAGGTTGATGATTTGAATGTGGCAATATATATTGGGCAGCTCTTCTGGTTTTGAAATATTTTGAAGAGTTCTAGAAAATATATCTTGATCTAACTTTTTAGCCTTTGAAGTTTTACTACATGACCCCATTTACAAATATTCATAATCCTGTAAAAGAGATACAGAATGAGGTTCTTAAAACTCTTGAACATTGATTAAAGTACTTTAGAATCCAAAGAATCATACTCCTATTCATGCATAATAAAACAAGGACCTTTATATTAAAACTGCTTACCTGCAAAGTCTTACAGGCTTTTTACTTTTTATTTCCCTCTATTCTAAGGCTGCTGTTTGGTTTCTCCATCTGCCATATCTCCCATTTACCATACCAGGGGAATTGGGATTATACTTTCAATGCCTTATTCAAAATACACATGGATTAGAAAAGGAATAGAATTAGATAAGTAGATGAGTGGGAAACAAGCAGGTTCAGGTCTTTTACTGTCCTTTGTCCTTTTTTAAATTAGAGTGACCTGCCTCATAGATAGTGTTTAATCATATATTTTTTCAATATAAAATAGGAAATACTAAATTATTTCTAATGCCATATTTTGAAAATGTTTGAGTTTTAATGTTATGCATCAAAATAATGAAAATACATAGGTTAAGGCTAATTAAATGTGTGTAATTATGTGGTTTCTAAGCAACATAGGCAACACAGTGTATCACTATAAAGTATTAATCGTAGCAGTTGTAATAGTCAGATACCCTTTTGTTGTTTGGTTTGTCTTGTAATAATACTTTAATACTTTCTCAATATTTATCCTAATTACCATTATTTTTAATCCTCTGCTTTTGGGAAATGAAATAATTGTAGCCTTATTGGACAGATTACTTGGTCTTTCTAGTAGTTGTCCCTTGGCACCTTCTTGAAAAGCCTAAGAGAACTTCTGGCTGTAAACTGCACAATGTAGTCTTTTTGCACTAGAGAAATATGGTTTCAATATCTACATAGCTAATCTTGGTAGTAACTGAAGGTTGCAAAGTCATACAGAGGGTCTTTAGATACAGATGCAAAGTAGTTTGATAGTGTATTGCAGTATCTCTTGAATAGGTGTCCCTATCACAGAAACACCTGCCATGACTGGCACTAATTGCCAGCCTTCTTGGCAGATTCTGAGATACGGCCCAAAGAGCAATCGGACAAAGATAAACTCTCTCATCCACCCACGTTCAGAGGCAGCTCTTTCTTGTCAGGATTGACAGCTGTTAGTGGGGTGAGGTATGAACCTTAGAAGGTTTTTTCCTTTGGCCTTTTCTCATCATACTTTTTGTGGATTTTGATTTTCAGCGTTTCATAGTAATATGAATACTTCTGAGAAAAACAAAGATCACTTCAAAACTTAATAAAATGAAGTCGGTTCTGTTCCTGAAATTTCATACAAGAAGAAAGGTTAGCAGAAGAAATGAGGTATTTTTCTTGTCAGTCATATCTGGAAAGTTGCTATTTTGACTTTTACCAGGAGGGACGAATGCCATAATGTTTCTCAGTATGGAAGATGAATTCAGGGGCGTGAAGTGTTGGTGAATCATCTCAATAGGGCAATAGAATATCCTTTGTAGGGAAACAATCAAGATGCTATTCTATTTTTCTCCCCCCTTGGGCCCCAGAATGCTAGCTAAAAATACATATTTTTGATGATTTTGCCTATATGCATTAACTTAGACAGCCTCAGACTGTTGTAGTCCAAAACAGAATTTTAATAAGCAGCTGGTTTTAGCTATCATATTGACATTCATCATTCAGATTTGGATAGAAGTTTCTATGAACAATTCCTTACTTTTTTCTTAGGACTTCTGGCTGTCACACTGAAAATTAATTTAAAACTAATTAAAAAGATGAAAATACTTAAGATCATTTATACTTTTAATTAAATTAAAAGACTTAAGGGAAGGTTTGTGGTCATTTTTGACCACTCATGCATTTCAGTTGAAAATTAATTGGAAAAAAGTTCCCAGAGTCATCTATTAGTAGTCCCATGAGTCACATTACTGCTGCATCTTCTGAAAACTTCAGTGAATGTGGGCTGGGATGATCTGATAAAGAAGTTTTAAATTTGACTGCAGCTTATGAGAAATATCTTCTTCAATCACCAAGGATCGTTGGACACTTCCAAATAGGTTGTGAAGTTTTACAGTGGGTTCCATACTAAAGCCCAAGGAGCTTTTATCTTGGCTGAATTCAGTCTGTAGACCTTTGTTGTACATGTGGTTTAGTAAGCTATCCCAAAGTAAAATGTATTGTCAAAAATATAAAAATTCAATTTTTCTTGGTAGTGTGGCACAGAGATTTATGTGGAGTGCATGTTTTTGGTGCTGGTCTTTGATGTCCAAACCATTCCAAAGCTCTCGAATGGACAAAGATCCTGGAACAAGGAAGTAAGGACCAATCCCACTGTTGTCTCCAGAATTCAGGAAGGAATTTTCTGTAGTGTTATGAAAAGTTACGTGGTTCACCTGACCTAAAAGTAATTCTGACTTGGTTTACTTTAATGGCATTAGATTATGGAAACATTACAGATCCAATTTCTGTGTTGAGACACAAATGAAAAAAACTCTACTGCTCTGACTTTTTATGTCATCCAAACTGTATTGAAAATGCTTCCTGCTAAGAAGTACCATTAGGCTGAAAATCAAATGTGTTTAGTACTTATGTATGGTGTATTCACTGAGGGCACTTCTGCAAGGTGTTCAAGCTCTTACAGGACCAAGAAAATGAAATAGCTGATTCTGTACCACTTCATACAAATGTGAGCTGCTGAAGTATGGACCAGTTCAGGAGAATGCTATGGGTAAATAAAATAAAACAGGAGAATATAAATAAAAACACTAGGCAGATTGTTCCTGCTCTTGGTGAAGTTGTGTAAAGCACGTATGAATGGAAATATCTGTGGTAAATAGAATTTATATGTTAAAACACTTAAGGCTAAATCATTACCAAAGGCCGAAGTTGAACTGAGCTGACATTTCACAAGAAATCTCATCTTCCACAAGATGGAGCTGTGTGATTTCTCCTTTTGGAAGCAGTTCAGTCTATTAGTAAATGATTCTTTGATTCTGTATAAGGACAGGAGAATCACAGTGATCTATCATTGCTTTCTTTCTCAGATACTAAGGAACTGCTGCAATTTAATTCTAGATGGTCGTGTGGGTGCTAAAAATATTTAATTTAACATGAAGGTCTCTGAATCCAGAAGAAAAGCTGTATTAAAAAGAAAAGAAGAAAAAGAAAACCATTACCTTTCTCTGTGAAGATCACAGCAATTTGCCTACTGTGTGAGGGCCTGTCAGCTTTTCTTTATTTACTCACTTTGATGATGACTGCAATGCAGATTTCTTTGGAATGGTTTCTTATCATTTATGCTGTGCAACATCTGAATGAGGGAGGGATATGACTGCCTAAATGATAATTCAAACAAGTATTTTGAGTAACACTGATGGACCTCCAGTTCTGGAGTGTTTATTAGGTCTGAGCAGATGTAAGTGAAGTACTTCATCAGCAGAATGCTGTCTTTGGAAGCAATGGCTGGAAAAGATCAAGGATTCATAGTAGGGAAAAAATAACAGAACACGAGGTCCTGGTGTGATGCCTTTGCATATGAAGGTAATGCAATCTTTTCCCTGAATGAGCAGGGGAACTAAACAGGAGTAAGGACTGAGGGTAGCTTGTTTTCCTTGTTGCATGGCATTGCTGAGGCTGGCTGGGGAGACAAGAAAGACACACAGCATAACCTTTGGAGCCAGGGGCTGCCATCAGCAGAACTGGGCAGAGGCGAGGAACAATCATCACTGGGAATCTCTCAGTTAGATGTGAGCCAAGGAACGTCCAGACAAAGGCCTGCAAAGGTACAAAAGTTCTTTTACAATGTATCAAGCATTCTGAAAGATTCAGGTTACTCAGGTGCTTACATAGGATATGTCACCAACAACCCCAGTGCCAACTGGGCAATTCTCAGCAGGGCTTCTGTGGACCCAGCAAAAACAGCCTGTGGCCTCCTGGAGCAAATGCTGGCACCCTGAGCCAGCAAATTCTCCTTGAATTTGCTCTGGAGAATGTAAACAGCAACTCGTGTGCAGCATTGTTAACTCACAGTAAGTGTTGCAGTGATGGCTTCCAACCTCTTCCTGAGTTTTACTGTTTTGGATTTTAGTTATAAACACTTTGGAAACTTTAACAAATGAATCTGATTACAGTGTATATGCTGAAGCTTAGTTTCAAATGAGGTTATGTCCAATCAAATTGCAGCTCCCTTAATTCACTTTTTATTGCTAAAATCTACAAAATGTACTGCCAACCACTCCTCTGTTTCCCAGCTTGTGGCTGGTGGAGAAATGGGAGACCTGTAATTGCTTCCAAATTCCATGCAAGAGGATTGTGTGGCTGATACATACACAATCACTGACTAGTGCATATGTCAAGCATAATAGATAATTGCTGAGCTTACACAGCAATATTTTCCTCACTGGGAAGACTCATGTCAGTCTTTATCTCCTACTCAACTGTCAGTTCTCATGGAAACTTGTTGGAACTTCAAATCTTTTAGATGGGGTCCTCTTGTCAAATTTGATCAAAATTAGCCAATTCATTCAAAAGTTATGAGGGAGAGGATGAGAACCGACAGGCTGGCAGTGCATCTGTGTAATTTACTTCCTTGCAAAACTAGCATGGAAAGCAAAATTTTGTAATTTTCAAAATAAGCGGTCAGAATTCAGTAACCTGCATTTAGCTGAACTTACAGAAATTCACATGACTAAGTCGATGTGCACAACTTAGTGCTTGAGTCACAATGTTGAGAGTCCTCATAATTTCGGGTTTGTGTGCATATAGATATATATAGACTGATGTACAAACCACATTCACTCCTGGAGTACCTGAGGATAAAAACTAGATCGTCTACCAGTTCTTCAGTTTGTTTTCCTAACTCAAGCCAATTTTGAGATAAAAACCAAACCCAAACACACCCCTTGTTCCAGTGAGGCTGATTTTCTACCTTTTTTTTGACCTGTGGCAAACATTTTACCAAAAGAGAAATGCTGAAGGAAATAGCTGATAGCAGATGACAACTATATTTTCACATAGTCTGAAGATCTAATGTGCTCTCTGTTACAGTGAACAGACCTATCTAATTTTGAAAATAGGACTGAAGGAAAATATTGCTTGTCTGAACATTGCATGATCAAGTGGGATCATATAGTTACTGAGTTTGCAGTCTGTGGATAAAAACTCTTTTATGGAGTTTGGTATTAAACAACTTAGTCGAATTGTCTCTTCTTTAATTATATATTTCTGAATGCAGGTAAAGTGAGTGATTAATTTTTTAAAGAACAGAAAATAGTTTAAGTAGTAATAAAACATATGTACCAAATCAATGCATTTTAATTTTACATTAAATAAAATTAGCCATAGAGGTAATTTGGTTTAACTACTTCATTTGTTTACATGTTTGTCTTAAGCCTTTTGAGGTATAGCAGTCTTTAGTTTGTAAAAACAACCTTACATTTGAAGAAGTCATAAGAAGCAATCCTGGGGTCAGGTAGAAAACCTGATTTTGGTTTGGCACAGTGGTCCGTCAAGATAGAGATTTTAACTACAACAGTATCTGTTAAGAAAGGTGATAATGTATGTTCTGTCATTAAATCATATGTATGAAAGGATGGAAACTCTTTAATTTGATTCTTCTCTCTTTCTGAGGGTAGAAAAAATAGGAACCTGCTTGTTTCAGACCTGCTTGAAAGACTTTCAGAAATGAATAATTCACATCAATAATGTGAGTTCAATTGCATCCCATGAGGGAAAGCATAAAAAGAAAAAGGCAGGCATTACTAGTCAAGCTTTACTTTTTGTGCCACCAATAAACAAGTCTTTAAATGAAACACAAAAGCAGTGAAGTGTGTGAAATTCATAATTTCAAAGGAGGCATATAATAACAGGGAGAGCTTCTGAAGTAACTTAAGAACCAAAAGAAGGTGCTTTATTTGCAGGTAAGTATAGTGCAACCTACACACTTCAATCAAGCCAACAGTAGGTTTTAGTAAGAGATATAAATTGTGAAAGGTGGTTTTGTGAGGAGGCTGGAAAGATGCTTGTACTTCCTGCTTGTATTTATACTTGTGGTAAACACCAAAATAAGTCCTGTGCTGCCTTGCACTGTGGCACCCAAACAAATCATTATCCATGGGCTCACTTCAAGCTGAAACTTGCATTTTCCACAGGGGGATGTCAAAGTTCATGGGTAGGAAATATCAGCTATGATAATCCTCCTAAATAAGATATTAATGTATTTTATAAGGTGGTTTGCAGCCATCTCAGCAATTACCAGGCTGTATAATTAAGAATACACAAAGGGCTTAAAAGTGGTATATTGGAATGTAATGGTTTATCTAAGTAGAATGAAGAGGTTTGCTCATTCTGTTGTAAATGAAAGTTCATTTTGGGGCCTATACCTTTAAGATCTGATGATACCTTCTTATGTGGAGGTATCTTTCAATCTCCCTGGCCCATCTCAACTTGCTTATGTATAGATAATTGCTGAAATTCTGTAGAAATGAACAGAAGCAAAGACCTCCTAGTCTGAATGTAACTAATCTGCAATAACTCCCTATCCAAGACAAGATTACAGGCATTCCTAATTAAGTTAAAGCAAGTCTGATGTGTTGTGGAGCAACTTTTTTTTCTCCTGTAGTAAGGCTCTATATGCAATAAAAACATAACTGAGTAGTGCCTGCTGTACTCTTTGTAGGCTCTCCAGGGATGTGTTGTCACTGAGGAACACACCGCTCGNGGATGTGTTGTCACTGAGGAACACACCGCTCGTGTGAAGAGAGGAATCTCTTTTACTCCAAAAGTAGCATTAAAGTAAATGTTGTGGCACAAAAAAAGTCAGTGATTTTCTAAGTCTTCTTCCAGGACTTCCAGGGAGCTTTTGCCTGAAGTTTGGTTATTTTATTCCTATTTTGTTTTGCTGTTTTGGTGTTGGTGTTTTTTGTTTCTGTGGTTTTTTTGAGAAGCAATGTATTTTATTTACAACATCCTGCCCAGTGGGTATTGAGGTTGGATATTCTTTTCATTAGATGTAATGAAA